>CM076570.1:1110565580-1110823032 GCA_034641835.2 Pinus albicaulis | reverse complement strand
TTAAATGATTTTAAACACCAATATATATCCATCTTAACCACAAATATAACAAGCAACAGAGTAAAATCTCTCTTGAGGTAAAAACTCTTTTACGATTATAAAACTTAGAAAAAAATAACTCCCCTCAAAAAAGATTGATCCCTCTTTGGACCCTTACTAGATTTGATATATCTATATGTGCATCTATACATTTTTTAATGTGCTCTAAATGGAATAAATGGACTCAACTCCATGAAAATTTGGCTTGGAATTTGGATCCGATTCCACTTCACAACTTAAATTTGAAATTCCATCAAATCTTTACTAGATCTCAACAAAATTGACCCAAAAAATATACTTGAAAAATGACCGAATGTAAAATAGTGATTCTACAAGCTTGACCTTGAGGCTTAATAAAAGCCACAACAAGGGGGCATCTGTCAGGTAGAAGTCACACAGGGATGCCCAGGCACACAGCTTCCTACTTGGCCCTAAACTAGATTGGATTTTAGCATGTCTCTCTCCCCCTAACACGGGTGCAACATCCTCCATAAGTTTGATCCCCGAGGTGACCTTGTCGGCGAGGGTCCATCCTCAGCCAAGCTGTGTGCTGGTGGAACTTGACCACATTTTTTTTTTTAATATTACTTAATCTTGCATATTGAAATATTTTATTTATTACTCATATTAGATTGTTTTATTAATAATATTTTTAAAATGCCATATGTTACATTCATATTAATAATTAAATGAATTACACATCTCTCTTTTTCTTAGCAATTAAATTTTATTTTTCAATTACTCATTTTGTTTATATATATATATAATTTTTTCCATATATACATATATATGAAGTTGATATTCGTATAAATTATTTAAAATTGAAATTGAAATATTTTATTTAAGTCTTGTATTGAAATACTATTAGAAACTGTAAGAATTATATAACATTTTTTTAATTAGTTTATCTCTTTATAGATTTGATATAAAATTATTTTGCTTGATTATTTGTAGTTTAGAGTGATATATTTTTACTGTGTCTTCTTCTCCTTCATATTTGGTTGTAATATCAACAATGACATTATGTTACTTATCAATTATGCTAAGAGTGAGAGTGAAATATCTTTACGACGTCTTTGTCTCCTTCATATTGGAAGAGTGAGAATATTGATGTTCTATAATATCTTTAATTACAAATTAACCAAACATCTATATTCATTTTTATTTTTTTATTATAGCTGACATTTTGCTTTAAAAAATATTTTATTTTTATTTTAAAAAGGACACATGTCAATCATAGGTTGAACATTGATGGAATCAACATCACCCTCATATTGGGTTGTAGAATGTGCCTCTTGGCGCAATTATTTTCAAATTTTTTTGGATTTTGAAATGGATTTAGATATCACCTTTAGGTTGTTTTCAAAAAATTGAATGAACATATGCATAATTAAGTCAATTGGTCTTGGTTTATATGTGCTTCTCTTATCTACATTTTGAAATACATTGCATCGATGTAAACATATTCATATTCTTTTGAATAATGTCTAGAACTAGGAGATATTTGCAAATCCTTCAAATCATTTTTCCAAATTATATGTGAAATACAATTCTATTAGCTACTTATATGGAGGTTTAAATGGGTTTAAAAATTGTGTTTAGGTTTTTTTGGGGTTGAAATAGGTTGAAACATATCTTTGAGTTGTTTTACAGTGCGGGTTGTGTTATACTCGTATTATCTTCAAGTTATTTTCAAAAGGAATTAATAGGCAAATCATTAAAACTTTGTTATTATAGGTTTTTAATCTAAATGGATAAACATATCTTCTAGAAAACAAGAAAGTGATAAAGGGTTACTGCAGGCCCTAAATGAAATTTCAAATGAAAATGTTAAACTTCATAAATCTAGACAAACCCCATCTGCTTCACAAAGTGACCTAAACAATTAACCATTGCTCAATAATTAACATATATTATTTCCAAGCTTTAAATATTAACGTTTTTATTGTGAAATGGGCTCGTTTGTATCGTAGAATATTCAACTTGGCCTCATAACCTCAAACTAATACCCCTTGCACATTCATTTAGCAATGTTAATAATTATTGCTGGCGTGGTATTAAATGTTATTACATATGGTCGATGTGGTGTTAACATTAAAAAAAAAAAAAATAGTGAATGCTACCATGCTTTCAAAAATAACATTAAAAAAGTTAAATGTGTGCTCATCTTTTCAACATTGGAAATATTATCAATTTATTAATGTTTCAAAATGTTTTCCAATCACGTGGAGTGGATTTTTTTGTTTTTATTTTTATGGTTTATATATAATCACTTCAAAATATGTTAAATATGCCAAATTAAAATTACTTTATGGAAGTCATTGTATTATGTTAAATTATAATAAATTTATGGAAGAAAGTGAAACTAAATTTATTGAAGAAATTGAAATTCAAGGAGATGTATTTTTTATTTTTAAATTTGTTGTATTTTTCAAAAGTCTTTTTATTTTTAAATTTGATAGAAAAAGTGAAACTCAAGGAGTTCAAAGAGTACCTTGATTTTTGAATTTATTATTATTATTATTATTATAATTGTTTTATTATTTTTATTTTGCTTTTCAAGTTTATTTTTTTTTTACCATTTATAGAACTTTAGCTTTCCTATGACTTTTGATATTTTTATTCTATTGTTTTCATTTAATCTCAGTGTTTGATGTGTCTTTAATTTCTCATTTTTTTGGCATATTTTTTTCAATTTCTTTGAAGCAAGTCATTGATCAAATTTTATTGACAAACTCTTTGCAAAGTGTTTCTCATTATTGACCATTCCAATATCTATGACCTATATGTGAACCACTTGCTTGTTGATGCAATAGTGTTAGTCATTACAGAGTTGATAAAACATTGTAAACTTTGAAAAGGGAACTATAAACTGAAAACCAGAACTCTAGCAAAATAAAACCCCAAAAAACATGAAAAACAACCCAAAACAAAAAGTGTGTATTCTAGAACGAGGTTTTTTTTTAGGTTTAATTTGCAACATTTTTTAAAAATGGCAGTAAAACCAATTTTCATGTGCCAAATAAATGGAAAAAATACACTAATGTTGGTGCTAGAATACCATTTTTCTTTTCCAAGTGCAATTTCAACATATTTTTAGTAATGACGTTTAATATAAAATAATGAGATTCTAAACACATCAAAATTCCAATAATTTTTATCCATGTCATTTAACATATAATATCATGACACTAAAAATCCCTAAAATTCTAATTGTTTTCAACTGTAATGTTAAAGATAAAAGACATTTCCCCAAAATTTCACCCTTAGAATAAAAAAAATAAACTTTTCTAAGATATTTCAACCATTATGAACAAGTTATATGACTAAAATAACACAATGAAACATAAATTATTTCTCCAAGTTATTGTTGCATTGTGAATATTTTAGACAAATGAATTCGTCATAATTAAAACATATAATCCAACAAACATAAAAATGACTCATAACTTCATGTCAGATCATATGGAAGTTAAAATAAAATTTTCAATGTTCAATGCAAACATCATTTATATAAATTGTCTTACAAAATTATTCAAAATCACTCATATTTTCTTGCACACCATCAAAATTCACATCTTCAAATGAATGACTGGATGCATATGAAAATGTTCCATATTATTCTCTTTCATCAACTAGTGCCCCATCTGAGTCAACATGCATGCCCACCACTTGAGGTTTAAAAAATCTTCTAGATCTACGTCTGGGTTCAGCAGACTTCCAAAACCTCTTCAAAATCTCTATCATCATGGAGCGAAGAGTTCCTCTCTTTTTTAAGTTGAAGTCATAAACAAGTATGTCAAATTCCTCCAATTTTAATAAGTCTGTGTAGCGATGATTTATATTTTTACACTTTATTTTTCTCTTTCCACCAAATTTTTTATCAACTACCATCTCTAGCTTGTAGACACCATTGAATGGGTGTGTGTTTGTGGCATACCAGTGTACTTCAACACCTATAACATATTCATTTTCTGTAATTACCTTTATAGCCTTGGAAACCCAGAATGGATAGCCATGTGGATATTCATGTGCTAACAATTTGATCATGCAACCCTCCTTAATATCCTATATTGAACCCTTGTAAAGGTCTTCCATGGCTTCACGTTGTGCACGAGATCTTCTAGAACCAATATACATTTCTCTTTCCTCCATCTGTGTAGAATTAATAATACCTTGTGATTGTTGTTGTTCAACAATGTTTGTTTCCTCCTGTTCAATTGACACATTTTGTGGCCAAATAAACAGAGTCTTCAAAAGAATATATTCATTTTCTAGTATTGAAAGGATATCACTATGATCATTAAAAAAGGATTCCCACCAAACTGAATCAACAAAATAAAAGTACTCATATGTATATCTAATGGATTTTTTAAATTTCTTCCAGACATTCAATATAATATATATCTCTCTTCTACCTTCATGCATTATGAAATTCACCAACTGATTGTCATAACAATATATTTGACGCAAATATTGGATGACCTGGAATGAATTTCAAAAATTCAAAACCTGATGACGATGCCCATTCTGCAGTAGTTTAATACTTCTTGCCCCATATAAGTGTTTTCCCATCAATTTTTTTGATACGAAATTAATGTTGGAAGCTAATTTCATTAAGTTTTTCAATGCATTTATTCTCACCATGTGATCCCAGAATAAACCTTTGCATGTAAACCATTTCTTCTAACATATGAAAAATATGATCTGGCATATATGATTTCTTAATACATTCAATTAATGAGGGAAAACTCCCAACATCCTTCCTCCTCAATGTTACTGAAAAACGACTGAACATCTGATCAATATGGTCGTGAGTGTTCCCAACAAGAAGGAAACCAATCTTTACCTTATGAAAAAATCTCAATTCAACAAGCATGTTTAGATATCCAAAACCAATCTGATTTTTGTTTTCACGACAAGTGTATTCTAATTGTAGATACAAAATTTCGGGAAGATTACCACACGAATGAGAATGTACCTCATGAATTATGGTTATTGTATGATCTAGGTGGATATTAGTGACCACCCACCTATTCCATTTGGACCCACGCCATCAATTCTTTTAGTTTTTCAGTTTTTCAGTTTCAACACAACTTACTATTTTTAGCAGTTTTTCGGGTCATGAACTGATCTGAAATGGGTGGCTGACTTGTTATGCTATGCAAGCACCTCCCACTCAGTTAAAACAAATTAAGATCTTTCTTATACTTGATAGTGTGGAATTAAATACTTGAATCAGGTGTATGTGTTTTATTTTTTTATGTCTTTATGTGAGAGGAATTAAACATTTGTTTTTGCTGATTAAAAGCATGTACAAAAAACATAAATTGCAGAAAATTAATCATCAACACATAACAACAAACTTAATAAAGGAGTTCACCCATATGTCTTGGGCTACGTCTCCTTGAGCCTTTGTCAATTGACTTGGCTCTTTGGGATTAAGATGGAAAAATTTCTTTTACAAGTAACTACTCAACTCCAATGGTTGTTTGAACTGTACCAATGGGTTTAGAATACTATCATACCCCTGGAATGACTGCTAACTCACTAGAAATGGACCTAGGCTCCCTTGGTCTTGAACTCTTCTGTCGGTGTCCTTAAGCTTCCCTGAGCTTCTTTGTGGCACAAATTCTCTTAGAAGTCTTTTTTTTGTCCTTGAAACCTTTTCTAATGTCTCCAACACATATCAGTCATTCAAAATAGATTGTTAATTTTCTCAAAATTAGCTCTGGCTCCCCAATCTAGGCCTCCATCCCCTGGTGGCTCTAGGTTCCCTGAAACTTCCTTGTGGATTCTTCGGCTCTAGAAGTATCAAAATGGCTCTGTAAATCCATTCAATGGATTCATAATGTCCAAAATAGTCAGAAATGACTATTCACTTCCTCAAAATAGCCTTTGGCTGCTCTGGCTAAGCCTCCAACACCTGGTGGCACCCTGTGGCTCTAAGCTCACTGAAAATGTCTCTGTAGCATCTCGGCCTTCAGAAGTCTCCAAATGCTTCTAAAAATCCTTCCATTGGAGTCAAAAGGTTCAAGATAGTCAGAATAGACTATTGGTTTTCTGATAATGGTCTTTGGCTGCCTGGCTAGGCCTCATTCTCCTGGTGGCCCTTGGAACTTCTCTGAAGCAAAATCATGCTAAAAAATCCTCAGCTGGCTCTAAAAACCTCACCAATGGCTCTAGAATTCTCAAGATAGTCTAAATTGACTATTCACACTCGAAATTTGGTTGAGTAATGCTCTAGTTATGGTTCATTGAATTTTTCTGCCCAATGTCCCCCAATTTCCCCCACTAAATGTGGGGCAACTGCAAGTTAGCCCAGCTAAATTTGGCCTGAGCACCAAATTTGGCGCGCTTCCTCCAAAAATCCCACTGAGATAATCGTGGATTAATTAAGGGGTAAACATGCTTAGCGGATGGATAAGCGTGGATTTATGTTTAAGCACTAATCATTATGGTAATCGCAGTTAACCCACGTCTTAGCACTAATTAATCCGTCTTAATAAAAATCCCATCGGTTCTGTGATCTTACCCCTCAATCCTGGAGTCGTGGCCACATGGGGAGGGGGCTGGCCCCCTCCAACCCCCAAACGGTCTGCGACTTCAATTTAAATATATGCGGAGTTCCCTATGGGTAATAACTACCCGATAGGAGAGATGGTTGCACACACGGTTTGCATGGCGGAGGTCAGGTGTTCAAGCCCACTCAGCCTCATAAAATTTTACTTGGCACCATAATAACTCCTTCCGCCAAATAAGCCAACACTGCTAAATTCAAACCTCCTCCATTCTTGGTTAGTGGCTCTGCCATAACTAGTTGAACTCCGTCAATTTATATGAGTTTAAATATATGTATCTATATATATATATATATATATACCATGAACCTTAGTCCAAACCATGTGACCCACAATTCGACCATGAAGTTAAATGTCCAATTCATTGTTGACACTTATCACAATTCAATTGGACTGGAAGGAATATTCCTAAGAATATTCTAGGAATATTCCCTAGAATAATTTTTTTTTGACTGTACCTTTTCCCAATCAACCCTGGTCAAATGTCAAAATTTCCAGTTTACTGGACTTTTCAAAATGCAATAACGTCTACATACGGTGTTGATTTTTCGAACAATTCACGGTGCCAGAATAAGAAAGACGAGATCTATCTGATCACTTAGGTTCAACACTCTTTTGAACACTTGGAAATTTGAGCTATCACTTAGGTCCTGATACAAATCTGATCACTCCTCCCCATTGGGAATATTTTGGACCCCAAAAGACCTGATTACCTATTCAGTGGATGAGAGTACAACTCCCTACCTTTCCAACTTCCATCCACTTTGCCTTGCTTGGCTTAGTGCCTTTGAGCCCAACTTGAAGGTAGTCAACATTCCCCTCTTTAATACTCTTGTCCTCTTGTCAAAAATTGTATCTTTTTTGAGCTCATACAGAAATTCTGGTGAGAAAGCTTAAATAGAATGTAGTTGAACATAACTTACTTGATCATCGATCAAAGGTGGCTCAAACAAATGTAAGTTTTCAACATAAACAATTGAATACATTTGCATATGTACAAAGGAATGTATGTCTTACTGCGTCAAGAAATCAAACCACTTCTTACCAAGCCACTTCCATGGCGATTTTTCCTGCTGAACATCTTCTTCTTGTGAAACATCTGGTCTCACATCGATGATGGAATCTTTGGCTCCATTTTCACTAGTATTTTTATCCTCTTGCTTCAAATTCTTGGGATGATTGGTTAGATGCAATGTCCAATATTGGTCAATGAGATGTCCCTTCTTCTGGCAATGTGTGCAAGTCTTTTGCATCTTTTGTTCAAGTTGCCTTCACTTTGACTGTTTCCTGTATGCCTTCATTCTCTTCCAACATCTTGAAATTTCATGGTTACACAAACTATAATAGGAACAACAACTCTTTCATTCATTCATGCATGCATATTTGTCATGTTTAACATAATCAATAACAACTTGACTATGGGAATAATTATACCTCAAATTTTGTTTTGCATTTCCATCCTTTTTACCTTCTTGAGGAGATGAACTTGAAGAGGTTCCAAATTTATTTTGAAGACCAACATCAATGTTCATGTCATGAAAGCTATCAGAACTCTCTTGCTCGCCATAAGCTGCATGTCTACAAACATCTTGCTGCAACATGGGATTCAAACAATGGCAATCATCTTTAATACAAAATTGACATGTTTGTGGGTTTGAACTTGTAACAAAATTTCTTCTTGGAACTGTCTCAAGTGCCTTCATGGCTATAGAGTTTTCACCATAAGATTGAGCATAGCCTAGACCAAACTTCTTAGGCCTTTCCTCAACCATAATAGGCTCAATCATGCCTTGTGCATGTTTTCCTAGACCCTTGCCTTAATAGCCCATTTTTAACATCAATTTGGACCCTATACCTCTAGTGTGTTTTTCAAATGAACCTACACATCTATCTGAAGAGAAATTTGAAGAAAAATTTTGAATGGTTTACCTCTACTTCAAGCATGTGTTTGGTTAAGGCCTCTTGGGAATGATAGAGCTGCATCTCCATCTCATTCATTCTTTGAAGAAGCCCTTATTTCTCTTGCTTCATAGCAACCAATTTCTCATGAAGTCTAGTGCTTTCCCTTACATCTTCATACAGACTTTGCACCATATCCTTCAGGATGTAGAAGTATCGCTTCATATCTTAATAAAAGAGTCTTGTAAAGGAGGAAGATTTAGAAACCTCACTGGATGAAGTTGTCATAATTATATAAATGAATTAAAGAACTTCAACAACAATTCAGAAAGCTTCAAAAAACAATTGACAAAGCTTCTTAACAATTTGGCTATAGATTCAAGCTCTTCTCTCCAACTTGTATCTCTTCTTTAAGCATCCTCTTTTGCAAACAATCCCTCTTGTGCTTCAAGGGTTGCCTTGAAGTCCTTTGGGTAAGGAGAATTATTTCAACCTTCTTCCTTCTTGTCCTCTTTTAGACTTAGCTAGAAATATCTCCCCTTCAACTCTAGAAAAATCAAACTTGTAAGCTTCAGTCAATTTGCAAACAGTGAAATTCTTTGCACCGTTAAACACCTTTCGAGTCAAACAAGCAAGCAAGCAACCTTTTGTTCTATCAAGAAAGCAACCTAGTGCTATGATACCACCTAATATGAAATGGGTGGCTGACTTGTTATGCTTTGCAAGCACCTCCCACTCAGTTAAAACAAATTAAGATCTTGCTTATACTTGATAGTGCAGAATTGAATACTTGAATCAGGTGTATGTTTGTTAACTGTTTTAAGTATTTATGTGTGATGAATTAAAAATTTTCTTTTGTTGATTAAAAGCATGTACAACAAGCATAAATTTCAGCAAATTAATCATCAACACATAACAAAAAACTTAATAAAGGAGTTCTCACGTATGTCTTGGGCTACGTCTCCTTGAGCTTTTGTCAATTGACTTGGCTCTTTGGGATTAAGATGGAAAAAATTATTTTATAAGTAACTACTCAACTCCAATGGTTTTTTGAACTGTAACAATGGTTTTAGAATACCATCATACCCCTGGAATGACTACTAACTCTCTGGAAATGGACCTAGGCTCCCTTGGTCTTGAACTCTTCTATCGGTGTTCTTAAGCTTCCCTGTGGAACAAACTCTCTTAGAAGTCCTTTTATGTCCCTAAAACCTTTTCCATTATCTCCAGCACATATCACTCATTCAAAATATACTATTCATTTGCTTAAAATGAGCTTTGGCTCCCCAATCTAGGCCTCCATCCCCTGGTGGCCTTAGGTTCCCTGAAACTTCCATGTGGATTATTTGGCTCTAGAAGTCTCCAAATGGATATGGAAATCCCTTCAATGGATTTAGAATGTCCAAAATAGTCAGAAATGACTATTCACTTCCTCAAAATATCCTTTGGCTGCTCTGGCTAAGCCTCCAACACCTGGTGGGGCACTCGTGGGTTTCAGTTCACCGAAAATTATCCGTAGCATTCCTGCCCTTCATGCCTCCCCCAAATGCTTCTTCTACAAATCCTTCCATTGATTCGTAGTACAATATATAGTCAGAATAGACTAGCTTCTGGTTTGCTGATAATGGTCTCCCCGCGGCTACCTTTAGCTAGGTCTCATTCTCCCGGTGGCTCCTAATGGCCTCAAGCGTGGCCCGGAACTACTCAAGAAAAATCACGCCCGAAGTCCCGCCTAGCTTTGAAAACCTCACCAATGGCTCCATAATTTTCAAGATAGTCGAAATTGATTATTCACAATCGAAATTTGGTTGAGTGCTAGTTAGCCTGGCTACTCCGACCCGAGCGCCAAATTTCTTGGTGCATCAAGCCAAAATCCCGCCAATATAATCACAGATTTTTAATTAGTGCCAACATGCTTAGCGGATGGATAAGCGTGGATTTATGTTTAAGCACTAATCATTATGGTAATCGCAGTTAACCCACGTCTTAGCACTAATTAATCCGTCTTAATAAAAATCCCATCGGTTCTGTGATCTTACCCCTCAATCCTGGAGTCGTGGCCACATGGGGAGGGGGCTGGCCCCCTCCAACCCCCAAACGGTCTGCGACTTCAATTTAAATATATGCGGAGTTCCCTATGGGTAATAACTACCCGATAGGAGAGATGGTTGCACACACGGTTTGCATGGCGGAGGTCGTGGGCCTCAACCCTACCCGCCTTTTATAAAAATTTTTACTTCGTGCCACAATAACTCTTCCACCAAATAAGCCAACACCGCAAGTTTAAACCTCCTCCATTTCGTTAGTGGTTTTGCCATGTAACCGGTCAACTCCGCTCTAGTTATATGGTTTAAAACTATATTATATATACTATGAACTCAGTCCAAACCATGTGACCCAAATTTCCACCATGAAGTTAAATTTGCCCCAATCCGTTGTCGACACTAAGACAATTCAATGGGTGCCTGTAAGGAATATTATTTTCGAAGAATATTCTAGGAATATTCCCCAAAATATTCTTCTTCGTCGATTTGTACCTTACTATGCCCCTCAACTCGTCAAATGTCAAAATTGGTAGTTTATCGGACTTTTTAATACACGATAAATTCTTTTCATTTTTTCATACGGTGTTGGTTTTTTTTGAATCAAGCCTACGGAAGTCGAATCGTGAAGACGAGATCTATTCGGTCACTTAGGTTCGACACTCTTTTTAACACTTTGAATTTTGAGCTATCACTTAAGTCTTGATCCAAATATGATCATGAACTTTCGGCTCTGTTTTGAGGCCCTAATGATCCAGGTGGATATTGGTGGCCACCCATCTATTCCAGTTGAACCCCCATCATTGGTTCTTTCAATTTTTCAGTTTGAGTACAACTTACTATTTTTTGCAGCTTTTCAGATCCTGAACTTCCAGAGTTTTTTGGGAACCCCGGTCACATCAAAATTTTTAATCCTTGGATATATATTTCTAACAAGGTATGGTGCGCATTAAACGAATATCGTATGCGAAAGTTACGTCCCTGGGAAGTTGAAACACCAATTTTCCTAAATGGGGCCCATAGTTTTGGTGTTTCATCTCCGAGGGATAGGTTTTTAGATGTTTAGGGTTTTCCATTGGTTATCAACAATAAATAGGCCTTTGAGCCTCATTGTAGCACAGTTCAGAGGCTTGTAGCCACCACATCTCATCTGAGAGATACGCTACGAACGCTCTAACTGGTTTATTTCCATTATGTCTATACGCATATTTCTATTATATAATATTAATTAAATGAAGTATTATTTCCACTGCATCTCTGTGTTTATGTATATTTATGTATTTTACTGTGTTCCTGCATAAATATGGATCAGTGGTGTCAAAGCAGTCTGCTCTTTCTCTATTTTTCTTTGCATGTCCCCAAAGAGGCCAGGGTATAAGGAGTTAGGGCTCGATCTGGTTGAACCCTTGCAAGATCAGCGTCACAAACCTCGACGACCTCCCATAGAGAAAGAAAAGAAAGATGAGAGAGCAGGAGATCCTATCAAAATATTTCTCGAGGAGGTCCTTGAGAAACAAAGGAACGTGATGATGGATAAATTTGCTCATATCCTTCAACGACTGCCCACCTACGGCACATCTGCATCCAACAACCACTCTGGAGGCGCCACTCCCTTCAAGGTATAGGTAAAATTTGACATTCATGTATTTGAAGGCCAGATAGATGCATACACTATAGATAGATGGTTGAATTTGCTAGAAGGGTATTTCTCGGTCCATGATTTCTCTGACTAAGAAAATATTATTTTTGCACTCCTCAAAGCCGCCCCCCGTGTCAAGGACTGGTGGGAAACCTACTATGAGAAAAAGGATGAGAGGGAACCCTCTCTGTTCTCGGTCGCACCCACTTGGAATTCGTTCCGAGATGGCATCAAGGAACAATATTACCTCGTGGGGAGCTATGAGGACAAGTACATCCAATGGACCATGCTGCGGCAACAAAGGGATCAAGATGTGCACGAACTGACAAATCTGTTCCATACCCTGCACACAAAGTTGGGTATTAAATATTCAGAGAGAAATTTGGTGCTCAAGTACCGTAGCTATTTACACCGATACATTCAAGATTAAGTGGAGTTCCTTGACATTACCTCGCTTGGCACGACATATTGCTATGCTGCCAAGATCGAGCAGAAATTTAAGCAGAAGAAGCGAGACTTTGGATCCGCGAATCCAAAGCGAGGGAAAGGCACCCCCGAACCATAGAACAAGGGGTAGAGCCAAAGAAGGGCGACTCAGAACAACACCACAAATCCAAATAAGGACATAGGTAATTTGTGTGAATTTCATAACAACCCCACTCACAACACAAACGAGTGTTAGGCCAAACAGTCATTGGTGGTCGAACTAAAGGCACCCGAATCAGATACATGTTCTGATCCCGAGTCAGAACCAGAGAAGGGAAATGAAAAAGGGAAGAAGATCATTGATGCAGATCCCAGTGCCATTGTTGCCACCACCAAGATCCAGGGGGAGGATCCCGAGGATCCAGAGGAGGGGGAGCACCTCTTCCATTCACAAATGTGGGTAAAGGGTTCTCCACTGCAATTCCTTGTCGATAGCAGAAGCCAAAATAACCTCATTTCAGAAGAAGTCGTGAAGCGGCTCGACCTACCAACCATAGCACACATACAGCCGTATACTATTGGGTGGATTCATGAAGGAAGAGATATCTGTGTCCACCAGCAGTGCGCCTTCCGTACAACATCAAGCCATTCACGGATGAGGTACTGTGTGATGTTTCTCCTCTTGATGTGTCTGATGTATTATTGGGCCAACCATACTTGTGGAGGTGACATGTTGTGTATGAGTCTAGGCCTCGTGTTGTTATTATTACTTTGTGAAATAACTTGTATAGGATACCGAAGGTAATATCGCCTCCTGCCATCTCTTTGACCACTGCAAAACAACGCAGTGAGATTGTTTCCCAAACCATGAAATTTATTTGCATTACCATTCGCCCACAAGGAAAGAAGAATATTATGGCCATAGCCTCGAAGTAGGGTTCCCTTGCACGACATCGACATATGGACAAAGGCATGGAGGAATACGAGGACATTTTCTCCTCACCCACAAGGGTTCCTCTACACTATCAGGAGAAGCACTCCATTGATCTGACCCCCGACGCACCGCCGCCTGATGTTGCCATACCTCATGTGACTACACATACATAATCCACACATGTACTGTCTGAGGCAACCAAATTTATTGAACGCATCCAACACATCTGCCAACAGGTCCATGACATCCTAGACAAATCTAATACCAAGTTCAGCAGAATTTTCCTCTCATGGAGGAACTTAACGCAATGGGGACCATTGCTTCCTAAGGAGGGAGGAATGATCCATGTGGATATTTATGGCCACCCACCTATTCCATTTGGACCCACACCATCAATTCTTTCAGTTTTTCAGTTTCAGCACAACTTACTATTTTTAGCAGTTTTTCGGGTCATGAACTTCCGGAGCCGTTTTGAGGCCCTAAACGACGTTTTTTGGGAAAACCGAAAGCAACATGGGTCCAAAGTTGTATTCCTCAAATAGATCTTTCTAACGAGGTATGGTGCAGGTCAAATGAAGATCGTATGCCAAATTTACATCCCTAGGAAGTTGAAACACCAATTTACCTAAACGAGGCCCATAGTTTTGGCGCTTCATCTCTTACGGTTAGGTTTTTGGATGTTTAGGGTTTTCCATTAGTTCTCAACAATAAATAGGCCTTCAAGCCTCATTGTAACATAGTTCATAGGTCTGTAGCCACCACATCGCTTCTCAGAGATACGCTACCAATTCCCTAACTAGTTTATTTCCATTATGTTTGTACGAGTATTTATGTTATCTGATATTAATGAAATGAAGTATTATTTCCGTTGCATATCTATGTTTATGTCTATTTTCGTATTTTATTGCGTTCCTACATAAATCCGGATCATTGTCAGATTTCCATCATTATGAATATTTGGAGTTGTGAAGTAAACTCTTGGCGACATTTTCCCATTGAAGAGCATGCAACTGACCAAGTGAAAATGGATAAAATTTTCCTCCTACAAATTTTTGGGTGTGAGAACAAAATGTGGTAGAAGTGTTTTCTTTTGGTCCATACCATCAATTATCAAACCCAAATATTTATTTGGATTATCAATAACACTTCTTTCGATGCTTGTACAACTTTTTCCTTTCACTTGTTTGTTGCTCGTGATGCTATTGAAGTGCTTTTAAAATGGAATCTACACATACCATAGAATAAACCTATTAATAAATACATTTTCATAGTTTACCACTATACAATTTAAAAGAATAATGTTATGAATTCTTATCTCTTTCTGCTCCTTGACATTTATCCGTTTTTTATTTTAGAGAAGCACATGTATTGCAAACCCCCATCCTTGTCTTCTTAGGAGTAAGAACATTGTTGAATTCTCTCCTCCATATCTGCACTAAATATTGATATGTAATAAAACGACCATTTCCTTCAAAGCCTTGTGCGTATTCCTTGTATATGTTGTAGATTTCTCGTCTTGAGAAATTATCTGGAATATGTACTGTATCTCTATTTGGAAAACACTCTCCATGTTTTGAAAAGAAACATTGCAGCCATGCAATTGCAGTGTTTGCTAGTATCCCAAACTCTCGTTTATGACGAAATTCTGATTAATATGTAGGATCCTTTTCCAAATTATCTTAGATTCTTGATCGATGAAAATTACAAATTGAGTGATACATTTTGAAATCCTTTCTATAGAGCAATAAAGACGCAATATGGTAATCATAACCTGCCATTGTAGATTGCATCCACCCCACTAAATATGTATTTTGCACACTTTTATTCATTGACAAATAATTCTTCCTTTTCTCCAAAGCAAACTTGAAATCCATATGTTTCAAGCAATCCTTTTTACAACAATAACTTGAAATGAGATCATTGATAGAACTTATTCTAGTGAGATATTCTACTCTACCCCTTGTATAACTAGAACATCTTGGATTGATACGAAAAGGTCTACTCATACTACTAGATACAATATTTGCTGGCAACATCTCCATCATTTCATGATTCTCTGAACACGCATTTCCATCATCATTAGGAGGAATACTATTCTTACTATGATCATTTTCAATATAGTTAGGAAATTCACCAACATTGTTGTTTGAAAAATATTCATTACCATCTTCAGCAGCATGAAAATTTTCAATACCATCATCTATGGTATTGAAAGACTGACTTGGAGGATATTATTCACCATATTTATCTTGCCATTCATCACTGTTGCTGTCATAGTCCATAGGGTTGGGACTATGTGGAAATTTTGACTCTCGATTTATTGGAAATTATTCATCCTGACCTTCGTCGTTGCTGCTCTCATAGTCCATATGATTCGGACTAAGTGGAAACTGAGACTCTCAATTAATTGGAAATTCTTAATCCTGCCCTTCATCATTGCTGCTCTCAAAGTCCATAGGGTTGGGACTAAGTGGAAAATGTGACTCTTTATTTATTGAAAATTTTTCATCATGTGATTCATCACTATTTCTCTCATAGTCCTTAGGATTAGGACTAAGTGGCAAATGTGACTCTCTATATACTGAAAATTCTACATCCTTCCATTCATCACTATTTCTCTCATAGTCCTTAGGATTAGGAGTAAGTGGAAAATGTGACTCTCTATCCACTGAAAATTCTACATCCTGCCATTAATCACTATTGCTCTCATAGTCCTTAGGATTAGGAGTAAGTGGAAAATGCGACTCTCTATCCACTAAAAATTCTACATCCTACCATTCATCACTATTTCTCTCATAGTCCTTAGGATTAGGACTAAGTGGAAAATGTGAGTTTCTATTCACTGAAAATTCTTCATCCTGCCATTCATCACTATTGCTCTCAAATTCCTTAGGATTAAAGACTAAGTGGAAATTGTGAGTCTCTATTTTTTGGAAATTCTTCATCTTGGCCTTCGTCACTGCTGCTCTCATAGTCCATAGGATTAGGACTAGGTGGAAAATTTGACTCTCTATTTATTTGAAATTCTTCATCCTAACCTTTTTCATTGTTTCTCTCGTTATATTCATCAATATGAATAGAGTTATTACATGATGAAGATGTTGATGCTTCATAAAATGAACCTTCATTATTAGAGGAATCCATAACATTCAAACAAAAGATATTGAATGATGCAAATGATCTCTCTCCCAATGATAATATATAGCTGAAAGAACGGAATTTTCCCTCTAAAAAATTTCGCCGAAATTTTTTGCCGAAGTATGTCCCTCCAAATTTTATTTCTACGATTTATTTGAAATTTTTATACTAAAATATTATTTTGAATATTGAACGTGATTTCGATTAAAATTTCCTACACATTTTTGTTTTAATATTTTTTCCAAATTAAAACAATCTTAATGAATTATATAACATTTACTTGATTATAAATTTTATTTTTTTAATATTTATCATAGTTTTTATTCAACATTTACCCTGTGGAAAAGAAATTCCATAATTTCCGCTTTATAAGAACTTTCATTGTCATTATTCCTCACATCACATCCATATTTATCGAGGTTTTGCTTAAAAACTTGGAACGATTTTTTGGAGATCTACTTGGACCATTCAATAAGGAATTTGACGAAAATTATTTATTAGATGCTAACAAATCATTTTTTTTACATCCAGATTACCATAGAAAACCAATTAAAATAAATTGATTAAAATTTTAAAATAATCCACACAGACATGGTGGGTGGGCCCACTTGGGGTCAGCACTTGGCCACTATGGCTCGGGTGGGCGTGCCCACCTGAGCTAGGGTGGTTGTGTTGCAGGGTGATCGTGATTCGGCCCCTCTGCCTGGTAGGGAACTGATTCTGCCCATGGGCTCGGGCAGACACCTGCCTGAGGGTGTGTTCGCCCGCAACACAATGATGTGGGCACCCATGATGCGGCTGGACGCACCCATGGGTGGGCGTTCACCCGAGCCAAACGACCAAGGCAGGGGGCCGATGCCGATTCTCATAATCGACTCCCAAAATATATTAAAAAAAATTAAAAAAAAATTCCAGTGGGCTGAGGAGATGACATGTAATTTTTTTTTTTTTTTGGTCTTCTTCCAGTAAGGTCAGGGAGAAAATGTAAAAATAAAAAATTTAGAGGAACTTGTATTAAATTTAGGGGCGTTGATTTTGAGAATCGAACCACAAATTAAAATAAATAAATATATTTTTTTTCCAAGGGGGTTGGGGAGATGACATGTAATTTTTATTTTATTTTTTATTTTTTACAGTTGGGGTCAGGGAGAAAATGTAAAAAAAAACAATTTTTTAAAAAAGGAACTGGTTCTATATTTTGGTATTTTGGATGAATCTAAATGCACACTAGACTTGGAGGTGATGCACATGTTTCTGGTGTGTTTTAGTTTTTATTTTTATTTTTTCGTTTGTTTTGTTTACGTACGATATTTGTTTTTTTGTGGTTTACTAATTTATATGTACATATATTTGTTTGCAGGAAAATGGCATCAAGGAAGGTTTCTGTCAATATTTATGGACCAAAGTCAACAATTGCATCATCTAAAGCTGCAGATGGGCCCTCAAAAAATATTGTTGAATGAATTCCACCTCAGTTAATTACTGAAAATGTAGGAGATGTCGCCACAAAAGAAAATAAGTTGGTTTTATACTGGAAGAAATCAAAAGAAGTGAATCATACAAAATATACATGGTTTCTAAAAGATATGGAAGACGAAACTCTGCAATTATATCTATATGCTAATAAGAACTTTGATGCTGCAAGTTGTGAGCTGGTGGGAAAAGTACTAGACCTATATATTTTTCTGAATTCTGAAAATGTTTATATACTGTTAAAACCGCCCAAGTCACATGATAATCTTAGATATCATTTTACATTGGCGATGTATAACACAGGGGAATATTCTTCAAGGATATGCGAACAAATCGTACATAATATTGCATATAGGATTGTAAATATTTTTATTTACACTTATGTGTTTTGCGTTATTCTAATTGTATCATTATATTTTTAATATCTTAGTTATTATTGACATATTATATTTTGTTTGACAAGATTTTGTTGAGATCATTTCAATTATGTTGGGGGGAATCTATTATATAGAGCGAGATATTATGAATGTTGTCGCCATTTTCCATGAACATGAAGAAGAAGATATGGGAAAGAAGCAAAAAGAAAACTTCATGATGCTACAAGACTATATCAAATGGATCAATCTAGTAAAGGTAGAAATGTTACTTTTGAAAATGAATAAGTTGAAGTTGAAGTTGAAGATGAAGAATGTGTTTCCATTACTGAGGATCAGATTAGAATTGATGTTATAAAGGAGAAGAGCCACAGAAACAAAAATGCCCAAGAATATCTCCCTTCTAGTTGATAATGATGAGATTGATACGGTTGAAGAAAATATCATAACCAGTAGGAGGAAGAAACAAAAAATTTTCTCATTCTGAAAAAATCATGGACAACAATGAAGGTCATAGTGAAAACTCAAAAGGAAGCAACAAAATCATTACACCAGGGGCTGATTTAGAGGATGGTGTTATTAAAACAAAACAAAATTCCATTAGACATAATTTGATGAAGACAAATTTAATTGAGGGTGGTCAGTTATTTCAACTTAATGTCATTCAAGTCTATAAACGAGATGAAGGACAATTCAAATATCAAATGAGAAAGCCACACCACTTGCATGTTCAAAATTTGAAAACATTGATGAGGTACAACCCTTTTGCAGATGTGGTTGATTATGTTCTTCTTGTTGATCCAATTAAGGTTCCTAACAAAGAAGCACTTGAAAAGTCAAAATGTTTTGAATACAAATATTATATACTTGGGGGAAACCATTATGTAGAAGCTCAAAGGTAATTGATGGAGGAATATCCCAATAACTCACGTTTTGAAACAATGAAATGTATCATTTATGTTATTTTAACATATACATAAGAAAATTTATTGGCATGGGATCATAATTCATATAATGAGTATAGGATGCTTATGAATTTAACTAAAGGGCCAGGTTTACTCATAGTGAATTTGAAGAAAAATGTGGTGGGGATAAGACAAAGGTTGATGATGCATTTAAGAAGGAATGTTGTATGGAGATCGGTTATCAAATTGAAGAAAAAATAAATTCAAAAGGTGGCGAAATAAATTTTGAAATATTCATAGGTGTGGATAACATTTTCCAGTTGGCATTTAGAACTAGCGAGATATGGGAATTGATTGATCAAATTTTTGAGTTGTGGAAAAACGTTGGCATAAAAAGTCAAAAGGTTAAAAAGTATAAACCATTGATATGTACCAACAATAAATCAGGTCCTGAAATGAAGCTACTTCTAGAAGATATGACTATCACACCTTGGAGATCAATGCAAGGAGTGAAGGATGAAAAACTTGTCAAAACAATATTATCTCGTGTAAAGTCAGGGGAATTATAAATGGGGGAAATGTTTGAGGAATTTCTAAAGTAAGTTTGTTATTTTTACTTATTTTTGGATTATAAGTTTATGTTAAATATAATATATTTTTGTTGGTAGTATTTACTATACATATCACTATATTAACATTGTTTACTTTATTTATTCAGTCATAAGCTTTATATGAGAATACGAGAACAAATGGTTAAATTGTCGAATGAAGATAGTTGAGATGATGTTGTACGCAACTACCTAGATTCATGTTCTACATCAGTGCTAAAAGATTTTTATCATGCATTTAAAAATGTATGTTGACTTAAACATTCATTTCTATTCATATGTATATTATTTTTATTTTATAACTTATACATATATTTGTTTATTTCATTAAAGATGAAGAAGGATGCAAATGGAGCACCGGATAGTTTCAGAATCTCTATTGAAAAAATTAAAATGGAAAAGATGAGAAAACAACGTCTTAGTGATGTTGAACTTGATCCATGTCTTAATCATTTCATTTGGAATGGGATCCACATTATCCAATATCAAAAAATATGAGGTGATTGTAAAGACATTGCAAATCTCAATCCTAAAAGGCACTATTCCCTAGTTATTGCAGATATTCCTCATGGTTTCAATATCCCAAACATTGAATATGATACTAACCCTTATACTTATCAAACTTTCAGTAAAGTCGTTGCGGAATTTCTAGAAGTCACAACATCACCATTTTGGAGATTTGTGACATTTCATTCAGGTACACAATTGGGGTTGTTATTATCAAGCTTCAAGGGAAAAGCAAATTCAAGGATGTAACTTATATGGTAAGACGTTGAAATTGTATGTTTGATTAATGTTAAAAAATCGTTTATGTAGAAGTTAATTGAACTTTTACTATTTCATGTTATAGGCAAAAGTCAAATTTTATTTGTTGCGGAGTTCATTCATGTTGAAAGTTGAACAAAGGATGATAGCTATAAGCCTATTCTTTTCAATCAAGTAGATGGAAAGAGTCATAGCCAAGTACTGGTCCATGATGTTGTTGTAAAAAAACTAACATATGAAGACAAAGAAGCAAAATAAGAGATAGTTAACATATATCAAAAACTATAGTCATTGATTAACTATATTTTAGATTTATGTTCAAATGAAGGAGGTTGGGTTTTGGATTTATTTTTAGGCTCAGGTAAGTTTTATTATATAAAAATGAATTTCGCTCTTTTTTTTTGTGTGTTTAGACTAATTTACTAAAAAAATTTCTCTTGTACTTGATGCTTAGGTACAATACTAGCATATTGCTTACAAAAAGGAAGAAATTGCATTTCCATTGAGAAAGACCCAGTACAATGCAAATTTATTCACCAAAGAATTAATGCTCTTCAATTTATTCCAGATGCAATGCAAGAAGTTGGTTTGAGGAAAGAGGTTTTTAATGAATCCCGTGTGGCAAAGAAAGCAAAAGAACCTCAACCACCATCAGATGAAATGATAGGAAAGACATACTTTGGGACATTTGCAGACATCAAAGATCCATCAAAAGAGGAAAATGATCAAATTGAAGCCAATAGTGAAAATATTGTGGAAGAAGACAATAACGAAACTCTTGAACATGAAGAGTTTGGGTCACGTGATATTATTGATTAGATTTTAGTTAAGCTTCCAAATGAAGGTCATTTTTTGTAACTATTAATAAGTTATACTTGTAATGTTTTGAATTTGACATTTTATGAGAATAATAAGTATCAATTGTTGTTATTATATGTTTAGTATTTGTATAATGTGATTTTCACTTTAGTTTTTATGCAAATCATTTAATTTTTGAAAAAAAATTGTTATTATTGTTAAATTTTGACATAAAATTCATAAAAATTGCTAATGATTATATTTTTTTGGTTAATTTTTTCCTATAAAAATGGTTTATTCGACATGTCACTTTTAGCAAAAATAGACTCAAAACGTGTATTTTTTTAGTTATATCTATATTCAAAATGTGTATTTTTATGTAAATTGTTAAAAATTCTTGCTTTTTTAGTGAAAATTATTTCGTGTACAATGAAATATTATTTAACAATATATAATTAGATAGAAGATCAAAACTTTAAAATTTTGGTATTTTTTTTTTAAACTGAAAAAAAAAAAATCAAATATCTCATTACAAAAAGAAATTAAAAGAGAAACAAAAAAACAAATACCTGAAAAACACTTAAAAAAAAATATGTAAGTGAAGAGGAAGAAGACGAGTACTTCAAAAAATCTTAAATTTAGAAATTAGTTATTAACATTTAATATATTAGAAAATTTTAGGTCAAAAGTAAGTCTTCTAAAAAAATGGGATGATGTTCGCATCAACACTTTAAAGTCAACATAAAAATCACTAACATTTTAAAAATAATGTTTATACTTAGTAGATAAGTAAATTTAATGTGTAAAAAAACATGCTAAAAAAATTAAGAGTATTCTGAATCAACACTTTTCAAAATCAGATGATTTTTTTGCTACCTAAAAAAAGCAGGTACTCGTTTCCATTCTCGTTTCAAAGTTTAGGTTGTTATAAGTCTATGTTTTATGATTGCCTTATTGATTCAATTTAGTTGTAGTGAATCCTCTTTTGAAAAACATCTTGTTACAACTTTTCAATCGACGATTTCTTTGTTGATTGACTCTCTTGTTGATGGCCTCATTGTCAATTGTTTCTTTGTTGACATCTTTCTTTTCAGCCATCTACTTTACTTGTTTGACATTACTCCATTGATGTACTCCTTTTTGATCCTCCCCTTTGATGATGTCCATCTTTTTCGACCATCTCCATGCTTTCAACTATGGATCTCTTTAGGTTTCCTTCACTAAACTCTTCTTTGTTGTTTTTTTGCAATGGATTTTTCATATCCTTTAATGCACTCTTGATTATACTTAATATGTATACTATGTTTTGGGGTAATAGTGGGTAGGTGTTATAGTGTATTAGGGGTTAGTCTGTTTAGGGTAATAATGTGTTAGGTAATGATTGCAAGGGGATTTTATAGGGTTGAGATTTCACCAATTGGCTACTTTTTGGAAAATTTTTGAAATAGATATTCTTCTATTTGGTTAAAAATTCATATATTTTTACATATATATGATTAAATTGATAATATTCACCCCAAAAATTTTAGTTTTAATAGTAAGTTACCTTTTTTATTGAATATTTTTACATTCTATATGTAGGATTTTCAAACTAGAATGGGCAAGCATAATGTTTGTGATTGTCTTAAGGGTTTGATTGCTTTACGATGTTAGTGTTATGCGATTGCTAGGGGTCATAGGGATTAGGGTCACAATGTATTGAATTATTATATGTTCAATCTATGTAGTATGTTAGGGTGTGATTGCATTCATAGTTAGAAGCGGTTTAACATCTCATTATGTATCATAGGTAAGTGTGTTTGAGGTCATAATTTTAAGCAATTTATTATGTTTGAAGTCATAACGCTTAAGTGTTAGTATACTAGGAAGAATGTTTGAGGCACAATGTTGTTAAGGGTTGGTTGTGTGAGAGGTATCAATGAGTTAGTAGCTAGAGGTCCTATTATGCTAGGTCATAATGTATCGACGTAGGATATGTGAGGGGAAAATTGAGCTCAGGTTAAGGGGCCTATTGGGCTGGGTCATAACAGATCATGTTGATTACACAATTATTTGAGGGGATTATTAAGTGGTTAGGGGCATATTGGGTCAGTCTATAATGTATCATGTTGATTACACAATTATGTGAGGGGATTATATGGTTAGGAGTCTATTGGGTTGGGTCATACTGCATCAAGTATTGATTATGTGAGGCAATTATTGAATTAGTGGTTAAAGGTACCATAATGTATTAGGATTCACGGTTGCTGGGGGTTAGTGAGTTAGTGATTAGGGGGCACATTGGGTTGGATTCTTAATTCTTAATAGGTCAGGAGTTTAATGATGTTAAGGTAATTAGGAGATTCATGGGTTTGTGTGAAAACATGGTTAACCATGTTTAATACGGTAAAGATGGCTAATGGATTACTAATATGGTCAATGAATGTTAATGAAGGTTAAATATGGTCGTGGGTTAAAGAAGGTAGATTAAGAGATTAGGGGCTAGTGTGTTAATGTGGTAAAAATGGGGAATTGGGATCAATGTAATCAAGATGGTCAACCATGGTCAATAGGGTGAATGATAATTAAGTATGACCAAATATGATGAATATCATCAAATACGGTTAACTAATTAATGTAGTTAATGTTAATATTAATGTAGGATGGTTTCTAAAGATAAATGTGTTATGAAGAGTTGAAACATAGGATGTTTTGGGTGAAAGCTTCACTCATCATTAGGGATTATAAGCAAAAAAATAAATGAAGAGGAGAAGAGAGCCAACCAAAAAACCTTATGGAAAATTATTAAATTAAATTAGGAAGGACCAAATGAGAAAAATGAATAATTACAATTTTAGAAAAGAATTATTTAAAATAAATAATAAAATTCTAATTATCGATATTACTATTAATTATAATTATTAAAAACGGGGTTTATAATATTAATACTATTAAAAATAATTAAAATTTAGAAATTATAATAATAATATAGTTATAATAAAATAATTTATGGTAATATTATTAGTTAATATAATTTTATGGAGCATTATTGTTAAAAAGAGATATAATATTATAATATGGTTGTAATAAGAATGATAATTAATAATAATAATATAGTTATTATAATAATAATTATTAGTAAAAATATTGGTTAATTTTATTAATGATATTAATATTAATATTATTAATAAGAATATAATATTAATAATAATATTATTAAAAATTAATTATTTTGAAGATTTTAAAATAAATAAATAATTCAAAGAGTAATAAGATAATGTTATAATAATAATTATTATTATTCTTGCAATAATAATTAATAATAATATAATTATTCTAAGTATTATTATTAGTAATAATATTACTGAAATATTAATAGAACAAGGTTATTAATGATAGTGATGTTAATATTATTAATAAAGTTATGATATTAATGAAATATTATTAAAAATATGATAATCTTATAATAATAATAATTATTAGTTTTTAATGTTATGATAATTATAATATTAAAATAATAAATATTATGATTAACGTTCTAAAGAGTTTTAATATTCATAAAGATATAATTCTATTATAATAATATAGTTACTAGTATTATTATTATAATATGGAATAAGAATTGTTATTAGTACATTTTTAATTAGGGAAGGGTTCAAGAGAAGAAAAAAAGAAAAAGAAAGGAAAACAAAGTAAAGAAGGAGACAAAGGGTAAGGGGCAAAGAGTAAAAGGAACAATGAATAATGAGTTGACATGACCAACTAAGTTTGAATCCATCTTCTTAGTTAAAATTGTTGGGGTTCTTCTCAATTTCAAGAATCCTAACTTTGTCAAAGAAAATCGGGTGTTTGGTGTTATTAGAGTGTTCAAAAATGGTTTATTTGGATACTTGATTATGTATATTATCAACAAAAGTTTCCAAGATTCTATTTTCCATGGTGTGGCAATGATGGATTCTATGATATTGTTTTGGATTTCCACCTGCACCACATCCATTCATTTGCATTCCCTTTTAAAATATTATGGCTTCATTCTTTCCAAATATTACATAATATTTTAATAATTATATCATAGATAAATACAAATCCAATATTTTTTTTGTAAGTTAACTTTTTCTATTAACTCATGTCAATATTACATCGTAAGAATCTCCATAACAAAAAACTACATGCCTCAATCCTACCAGATTTATTGGCCCAAAGATATAAGAAAAAACACATTAAAAACAAATAGTTCAAATTATATCACTGCAAATAGATAGCCCAAAATGACCACAAAGTTCCAAGAACCTGAAAGCATGTAATTTTCATCCTTGATCATGAAGGAGTGTTGGAGTTGGGTTTCCTTGCCCATTAACTGGTGATAGAGGAGGGTGGTAAGCTTCATGGAGATGAGCTTCCATGTGCTCTAATCTACCTTCCATACTCGCAAGCCATTCATTGATCCTTCTTTTCTAATGATAGAGGGAATCCAACCAGTCTAACATATGCCACTAATTTCAGTGGAGGTCATTTAAACATCCAATCACCCTGTTCCTATTCTCATGCCAGATCTGAATTCACTGATCCAATAATGAATAGATATGTTGTATATGGGTGTCCAAAGTGTCAAAGGGAGGAGACATCTCTATTCTTCCTATAGAATGCACCTGTGGAGGAACAACATCTTCTCCTAAGTATTGAATATCTTCATGATGGACAGCCCCATGGCCTTAGTTCCAACTTCCCATCGGGTGTGTCCTCTCTGCCACAACATGGATCCAGGATAATCCAAATTGCCTTGATTTTTTAAAAGATACCCCCCCCCCCCCCCCACCTGAATGCACCCTCTAGGTAAGCACACCAACCTCATCCCCAACACGCCCAAGACTAAGCACATAGAAATGAGGTCCAGTACCTTGCTAACTACAACCCATGACCGAAGACCAACTATCTTCTTTGTAGGAGCCCACACCTCTCCCAACCACATGAAGCTTCAAAAAGACACCACCCTGTTGCAGCTAAGACACTTGTAGGAACCTACCTTTGACAATAGGCTTCGAGCCCAAAGAGTCCAACACCAGATACACTCTTTGCACCTTGTCAAAAGGATCTTCCATGACACCCCAACCCAATTCAACATACCAAACAAACAATTGACCACCCCAACGTAAAAAACATACAAACACTTTCATTACACCATGAGAGACGAAGCTTACTAGAGGCCAAATTCTTAGGGCGTCTTCCAATTTGTCACTTCTTCCGTCCTTACTCTATCACTGCCAATCCAACCAAGCAACTACAACCCCATGAGTAGAAGAAGGTCACCACTTCGAGCATGGATCTTGCACTTTCTCACATCGAATCTCCCCATTGGCATTAATAGTTACTCTTGTATCAACTTCAGCTTCATCGTAGTGCTTCGCAACTTCACACACAAGGGATGACACCACTAGAATGCCTCTCTGCAAACATAAAATCCCAAAATATCTCAACACCACCAGTCCTATGAAATCCAACAAACAATAATAACTAGACCTGAACACTCGCTCAAATATAACCCTCGTCGTCTTGAGAGACTTCGTTATACGTTTTCCATGGGAGGTGTGCCTAACGCACTCCATTAAGCCAAATACCACAAGAGCAAAGGTGACAAGGCCCCCAACAAAATTTTATTAAAAAAAAGATATATATAATACAATTTTACAAAGAACTTAAAAATATTAATTTTATTCAATGATTTCAAACTGACAATGATTTTTCCTTGTATATTTAAAAAAAAAATTATCTTAAAAAATAATTAAATATATATATATTTTTTAAATATAAATGTTTTTATCAATTATTTAAATATTTAAAATTTTAAATTTTATCCAAACCTTTTTTAAAATTATTATTACTTTAACTTTTTTTTAATTAATAATACTCTTCAATATAAATTATAATGCATTATTTTTAGTACAATCGATTACATGATTACATTATTGTTGTATTATTTTTAATACAATCTATTACATGATTGCATTATTGTTGTATTATTTTTGGTACAATCCATTATATGATTACATTATTGTTTTTATGTGTTTTGATTATAAAATTGAATCGATGTTGTGATTTTAAAATTCATATTGTTATTTTCATTATTAAATTTAATAATTTATAAAAAATGGATAAATAGTTTAATGGTTAAGAGTATGTATTTTTTTCTAAAAGATAAAAAAGTTCAAAACTAAAAAAGACTATAGTATATATCTTTTAGTAGGTTTAATAGTAAAACTCTACTCATATTCCACAAACAAGAAAATCTCATATACTTCAAAATCTGTTAAATAATTACTCTACAGTAAAACATTCTAAAACATATCTAGCCAGAAACTGCTCTCATAAATCTTCAAAATCTGTTAAGTAATTACTCTACAGTAAATGTGACAGCCTCATTTAAAGGTTAACTAGCATTAACTAGTTTAAACAATTTGTTTATTTTAATTTCTGACAAGAAAGACTTCATGGTTATATGTTGAGACAAAAATTACTATTTTATTTTTATTTTTGAATTTATTAAAAGAAACCAATGAATGGAAGGGAATCTGCTACGCTGTTGGTATTAGTTTTCCAGAATAGATGGTGGTTGGGGACAGTTGGAAAACAGTTACCCTCTCCTCATTGGATAAAGTTGGAATCCAAAGGAGGAGAGGGGGTTCTGGAAAATTGGCAAGAAAGGGAAACTATTTTCTAGAGTTGGTATGAGACCAGTTGAAAATAACTTTGGAACCCTTGTGTGAGCCAGATTGACTGTTGGTGACTGGATTGGATATCCAGAGGTCACAGCAGATTATTCCACTGTTAATCCCGTGGCACCACTCATTTTCTGGAGCTAGGGGCAAGCGGAGGACGTAATAGCCTCCCTTGAAGGTTGGGTGGACAACAGCTTGGACAAATCTACCCTTGCAGATAGGTACTAATGTGGTAATCTTGAGTTTATTACGATTATAATTTGCAGATATGTACTGATGTATTGCTTCTTTAATGTTTTTCTTGAAAACAAAATGGAAAGTGTGCCTTGTCTAAAGCTACAGTGGAAAAACGAGTTTTAAGTACAGAGTCTACAATTTTTACTCTCTTTCGAAAATACTCTAAGAGAGCTTAAAATGCCTAGTTTGTAAATACATTTGACTAAGGTGTTATTTCAAGTTTAAACTCTGTTGAGGCACAGAAAGAAACCATTCAGTTGAAATTGTAAGGAAGGTGCATTTACTCGTTTCTTTCTTATTTATTTCTTTCTACTATCTTGTGTTAGATAATTTGAAACAGATAGGGAAACAGAAAACAAATTTTATACAATCGACAACAGAGCTCTATTCTTCTTTGTAGTGAAACAATGTGGAAAACGAGTAGAATCCAAACATTAGTAAGGAAGTAATCCTGTTAACAGGTTACAGTTTGGTAAAACTATGATAAAGACTGTCGTATAAACATGTATAAATAAATATGTATGCTTCAGAGTTTTGTGTCACAATCACACCTGACAGGTTCGAGTGGTTATAGAAACAGAACCTTGTGACGCTCATACCGACAGAGGAAGGTACGAGTACAATAATCACTTTTCTGAAAACCTGTTAACTATGGGAAGCTTAATTCATTCTGACAGTAATGAAAGATATAAAAAACGAAAAATAGAATTCAGTAGAATTAACAAAGAACTCTCTGGCAAAGCAGAAGAAATAAGTACACGAGAAAGACCATAGTAACTGTACATGCAAACAGAGCGCAAACTTAGGGCTTCCGCACCTACTGAGGGGTGAGGGGTCGGAATATAAGATTCGCACAGCTGCCTACAGTTAATAAACAGAAGAACGCACCTATATATAAACATACAAATGTCGAAAAAAAACTTTCTGTAATCTCAGAACCAAAATATGGACAATAGCTTGCCATAATAAATGAAGTTATACATAAACAAAGTTGTAAAGCTATTGCTCTGTGAGCGCTGTCCAACAGACAAGAAAACCCTTGAGGAGAATGGTAAATCCCTAACACCAAGGGAATAGAACTGAGGACTACTTTCTTTAATATTAATCAAATCCTAATTAACAAAGTCGGTCGAAGGCCTGTAGCCTTGACAAGGGCTTCGACAAGGGTTATTTTCTCTCCTGCCATCAGAAAGTATGTACCTGTGAGAATGACTCTAATAGTTAGCCATGGTCAAGGAGCCTGAAGCTTGATAGGCGCAGAAAGGTGAAGGGGCCGTTCATACCTGCAAACCCAGGAGTAGATAGTTAGAATACCGATAACAGTTCTGTCAATAGTAAACAAAAAAATAGTGAACAAGAAGACCCTGATGGGTTAGTCCTCGCGAGGGTAGCTTACCTGTGAGTCAACATCCTGAATCTGGATATTCCTGTAAGTAAGCAGAGAAGGGAAGGGTCATTAGTTACTATTTCAATTTGGAGACGAGAAGTATCACTATCCACAAGCATGGTTGCAGGAAGGTGGTTAGGTAGTGTAGGATAGGCGTGTGGAAAACTTACCAGCGTAAACCTGAAACGAAATGAACCCTTCTGGAGAAAAATCGACCCCAAAGCATGGGGAAGCTCTAAGCTTCCTGCACCCTGCCATCGCACGCATTAAGGATTTAAAACTCATCCTTCTTTAAAGAAAAACAACAACAAGATATCATTCAGATAAACAACCGAAAAAGGAAACTGAGAAGAGCTGTTATCATCTTGTCTGAGATGTTGAGTATAGGTTTAACCTGTATTTAAAGGAAACTGGGCGGAGATCACGAACAAGCATCCCAATGGCGCCATGGACGCTGACGAATTCATGGGAACAACCTTCCCTTAATCTTCTGCCTGCTGGAAGTGAATCCACCAGAAAACCGCGCTGTGTATCCGGCAAGTAAGACTAGAGCGCTGAAAGTATAGTCTTCCACGGAAAAGATTGGAGGGAATGCGAGACCGGTTTGATAGCTGTGCCAAGTAGGGCCGACAGTACAGCTGAGTAATTAATTGCATTAAGTGAGAAGCCACGGGGAGGGCATAGGTAAGCCCAGGTGTCGACCCCGTCGTAGCCATAGAGTTGGCGCTATTAAACACAAAACTAAAATGCAATTTCACCATATCCAATGACACAAGCAGTGTAAGTCTCCAAGCAGAGGTTGGGACAGATGGCACCGATACATTACATAAAGCACATTCCATACCAAGGATATTTAATGAGATTAGCCCAGAATCATGAAATTATTGAATTAACCTTAGCGCCAAGATTATCGAACACCGCGGAACAATAAATTCGTTGGAGAACCAGTACCAAATTTTAATTATTTATTCATGTACTTTATCTTGTGAAATTATTGTGATGACAAAAGCTTGCCGTATGTTTACCTTTCGCTTGCTACAATTACTATGGTAATAGTAAGTTCTAAATTTTTTTTTTATGGTAATATTTATTGGCATGTATGTGACAAGTGGTATCAGAGCCGGTTACTACACTGGCAACCTAAGGGTCTACTAACAAAGCTGTGTGTGTATTAGTGCACTGAGAAGAAGAAAAAGATATGAGGGAAGATATAGCATCTCAGTCACAACCGAACGAGACTCAAGGTCCAACAGTTATGAACCCAGAAATGTGGGTTCAACTAACTGTGGAGCAGCATCAGAAAACGAGTAAACTGCTGGAAGAACAGCAGCAACAAACTGCTTTTTTGCTAAACACAGTACATCAGTTACAAGAAGAGATGATTAGAGTCCGGAAAGACAATGAAAAGTTGTTGCAAGACCAGGAAAAGATTCTGAAGAGTATATCTGATAAAAAAAATCATGAGATGCGGCAACCCAGTGCAGAAAAAGAATTATCAACGGAAGTAGAGGACCAGCAAACCAGAAACAACACCACTGGAAAGACTGAAAAGAGTTTCTCCCACAGGAGCAAAAACCATAATAATAATGAGGCAGAATCAGAAAATCTGTCTGATCAGCAGGATCATAAGAGGCAGGAAGTTGAACTGCAGGGGGATTTTCGTAAGATTAAGCCACCAATGTTTGATGGCGAGGTGGAAGAAGCAGCTGAAGCATGGTTGATTAACATCAATAAATATTTTCAGGTATATGAGTATAGCAGCAATCTGAAGGCCAGATTGGCTATATACCAGCTGCGAGAGAAAGCCACCCTGTGGTGGGAGGAGGTAAAAAATGTTCGCAGCATTGATGAGCGGGACATTACATGGGAATTATTCCAGCAGCACTTCAAAGATAAATATCTAACAGAAAGATTTTATGATGATAAAGCCAAGGAATTCCATGATCTTCGGCTGGGCCTAATGACCATGGATGAGTATGTCACGAAATTTACTTCCCTGCTACGTTATGTACCTTACCTCAGAGAGGAAAAAGCCAAGGTACAGAGATTTCTGAGTAGTTTGCCTGCTCCCATGAGGGAAAGAATAGAGTTTGTTAACCCCCAAACGATGGATGAAGCTGTCCGGAAAGCACGCATGTGTTACCAGCAGTATAAGACCAAAGGGGATGGTGTAAAGGGTTGCAGCGCAAGAAAAATCAAAAGAATTCCTCTACTTTTAAAAGCAGCAAAAGCAGCCACTTTAAAGGGGTAGGACGAAACGCTGGCAGCAAACAGTTTAACAGGAACCATCAAAGGATCAAGTGGCCCGCTGAAGAAAAACCCACAGAAGCATCAAGCAAACCAGAGCAGGGGCAGAATTCTAAACCTCCCCTACAGTGTTGGGGCTGTGGGGAAGCACACTACTACAAGAACTGTCCACAACGGAAACAGAGTGAAACTGTGGCAAACTTGCAGGAGGCATCAACAGTGGGGGACGTGGCGCGAAGCATACCCCATATAAACGCAGCCTTGGAGAATCGACAGGTTGATTTTCAACCCACAATGATTGAATTGGAAGGTATTATATTGTCTAAACCTGTTTCGATTTTAATAGATCCTGGCGCTAGTTTAGGTTATGTAAGTCCTAAACTAGTGGAAGTGTGCAATTTAAAAGAACAGAAATTTAAAAACTCCTGGTTAGTTCAGCTAGCCATCGGAGCAAAACGCAAAGTGACTGCGAAAATTGCTGATTGCATACTGGAAGTTGCAGAACAACAGTTGCAGGTAGACTTAAATATTCTACCATTGGGATCGTATGATGTGTTACTAGGAATGGACTGGTTGGAAAAACAGTGGACCTTAGTGGACTGTAAGGAAAAGACAATTTATTATAGAGTGCTAGATGGTACGCGTAAGGAAATTAAAGGAATTAAAAAGCTTGTGCAATTACACCCCATGACAGCGTCTCAGATGAGCAAGTGTATCCGAAAGGGATGTCAGTTGTACGCCATTCAAGTAGGGTATGCTGAATCTAAGGGAAAGGCTGCAGATATACAAGATATCCCTGTAGTACAGGAATTCCTGGATGTATCTCCGGAAAACATTCCAGGGTTGCCACCTAAAAGAGATATTGATTTCACTATTGAATTACTACCCGGAGCCTCTCCTGTGTCAAGAGCACCTTACAGAATGAGTATACCATAATTAACAGAGTTAAAGATGCAGTTGCAAGAGTTGTTAGATAAAGGATATATCTGCCCAAGCGTGTCACCTTGGGGAGCACCAGTCCTCTTTGTTAAAAAGAAGGATGGAACCTTACGTATGTGTATGGACTACCGACAACTCAACAAGCTGACAGTTAAGAATAAATATCCTCTACCCAGAATCGATGATTTATTCGACCAGGTGAGAGGTGCCAAAGTGTTCTCTAAAATAGATTTGAGGTCTGGATATCATCAGATTCGAATCAAGGATGAGGATGTTTGCAAAACAGCATTCCGCACCAGAAATGGGCATTATGAATTTGTGGTATTGCCCTTCAGATTAACAAATGCACCAGCAACCTTTATGAGGTTGATGAATGGCATTTTCCATCAATTTTTAGATCGCTTTGTATTGGTCTTCATAGACGACATATTGATCTACTCAAAGAGCGAGGAAGAACATAAGGAGCATCTGAGAATAGTATTGGAGATACTGAGAAAACATCAGCGGTACGCTAGATTCAGCAAGTGCGATTTCTTTAAATCAGAAATCCAGTATTTGGGTCATGTTGTGACAGCTGAAGGAATAGCGGTGGACCCTGACAAGTTAAAACTATTATGGAGTGGCGAGTACCACAGAATGTGGCAGATATCAGATCATTTATGGGTCTGGCAGGATATTACAGGCGGTTCATCGAAGGGTTTTCTAAGATTGCTTATCCTATTACATCCTTACAAAAGAAAGGCAGACCTTTCAAATGGACGAATGAATGTCAATTCAGCTTTGAAAAGCTGAAACAACTTTTAACCACAACACTCGTGCTGAAGGTCGCTGACCCCAACAAAGATTATGTGGTGTGTACGGATGCCAGCAAGGAGGGAGTTGGTGCAGTATTAACGCAAGAAGGCAAGGTAATAGCCTATGAGTCCAGAAAATTGAGAGAACATGAACAAAAGTACTCTGCTTATGATCTAGAACTTACAGCCGTAGTACATGCTCTCCGAATGTGGAGGCATTATCTACTGGGCAAAAGGTTCGTACTTAAAACATACCATAGCAGTTTGACTAACTATTTTGAGCAGGCAGATTTAAACTCTAGGCAAGCAAGGTGGAATGCCTTTTTGAGTGAATTTGACATGCACATACAACATGTTAAAGGAAAAGAAAACCGAGTTGCAGATGCCCTGAGTAGGAAATTGCATGCGATTTATGCAATGTACTACAGCCAACCTGTAAGCCAGCTGTCGGAGCAATTAAGGGAAGAAGCACGAAAGGACCCAGAATACAAGTTTTATGGTAGTAGATGGAAACAGATAAAGAGCAAGGTAAGCCATCTGAGTATGGAAGCAACGAAGAACAGATGTTAACTTTTCGCGGAAGAACCTATGTTCCTAATCGTGCAAGTCTCAAGGAGTTAATCCTGGACGAGTACCATCGCAGCAACTATGCTGGCCATCCCGGCTACCAAAAGATGCTTACAGCAATTAGAAAGATATATTATTGGCCAGGTATGCGCAGAGACATTGCAGAATATTTGAGCAAGTGTTTAGAATGCCAGCAGGTTAAAGTGGAGCATCGGCATCCAGCGGGGCTACTGCAGCCCATACCCATTCCTGAATGGAAATGGGAAGTGATCTCTTTGGACTTCATCACAGGCTTACCTCGAACAAGGAAGCAAAATGATTCAATCATGGTAGTGGTGGATAGATTAAGTAAATCTGCCCATTTCATACATGTGCAATCCACTTACAAGACAGTGGAGATTGCAGACATATTCATGAGGGAAGTCTTTAGGTTGCATGGTATACCTAAGACTGTGATATCAGACCGGGATGTTAAGTTTACCTCCGCGTTTTGGAAAACCTTGTTCTCGGGTTTAGGTACTCAGATACACTTCAGTATTGCCTATCACCCTCAAACTGATGGGCAGACAGAATGGGTAAACCAAGTTTTGGAGGATATGCTGCGCATGTATGTAATGCGGCAGCCAGCTAAATGGGAAGATTCCCTGCATCTAGTAGAGTTTGCATATAACAATGAATATCAGGAATCTCTAAAAATGAGTCCCTTTGAAGCGTTATATGGACGACAGTGTCGTACACCAATTAACTGGAGCAGTCCGGAGACAAAATTAATGTTGGGACCAGAAATGTTGGCTGAGCTAGAAGCTGAAGTAAAAAGAATAAGGCAGAATTTGAAGGCCGCGCAGGACCGACAAAAGGTCTTTGCAGATAAGAAAAGATTTTATCGCGAATTCGGAGTGGGTGACCACGTGTATGTCAGGATTAAGCCTAAGAGAAGTATCTTAAGGTGGACTTCTTGCGCCAAGTTAGCTCCCCGTTACTGTGGACCCTTCCAAATTCTGGAAAGGGTGGGACCGGTAGCCTATAGGCTGGCTTTGCCTAGTCATATTAAAGTACACAATGTGTTCCATGTATCTTTGTTAAAGCAATATGTGCATGATGAAAAACATGTAATACATTGGCAGAACATTCAGGTAGGAGGAAAGAGTAGAAATAAGTCCTGACTGAAAGTTTTAATACATTTAATGTACTGACTGGTAATCCTGTTGTTTTTTGTTTTTCTCTCTTCCAGGTAGAACCGGACGGAGAATTTCTGGTAGAGCCGCTACGCATACTGGATCGTAGGGAGATTGAACTCCGAAAAAGAGTAGTTACCCAGTTAAAAGTGCAGTGGAAGTACTTTGGACCGGATGAAGCTACTTGGGAGGATGTAATATCCCTGTTTAGGGCAGCCTTCCTGTTGAGGATCAGGTGGGCCTTGACACGCTGCCGGGGTCTGCGTAATTGGGGGACTGCGCTAGGGTCCCCGTCCCGAGATGCTCCGGTGGGCCTTAAGACCCCACCCTTAACACCCTGGGATGCCGCCCTCACTAACAGTTCGAGCTTTTGGTGTAGTGGTTGGGCCTTTGTGGTATCAGAGCCGAGGTCTCGAGGTCGAGACTCGCGGAGCGTGGTGGGCTGTAATATCCCTGTTTAGGGCAGCCTCCCTGTTGAGGGTCCGGTGGGCCCTGACACGCTGTCGGGGTCTGCGTAATTGGAGGACTGCGCGAGGGTCCCTGTCCCGAGATGGTCTGGTGGGCCTTAAGACCCCACCCTTAACACCCTGGGATGCCGCCCTCACTAACAGTTCGAGATTTTGGTGTAGTGGTTGGGCCTTTGTACGTAATATTCCCAATTAGCTTTGCTAATTGGAATAAGCTGCATTTTTGCTTGTTTTTCTTTCTTTAGATAGAAATAATAAATAAAGTGAGAAATAAGAGGGGTCACCTCACTTTAGTCACCTCACTTTATAATAAAGTGTTCTTTTTCCTAGTAGATTGACGTTGTAACTTAGAGAGGGGGCCTTGGGGGTCCACGTGATGATGAGGGGAGCCATCAGGCTAACCCAAGGTAAACTGCGCAGATCCAGGGTGAGTTAAGTTTTGGAGGGAGTTTGATGTTATAAAAGGAGAGGCTCTCACCTCATTTGATCATCCATGATTTGATATTCTTATTGATAGCTGGACTCTTGTCTGCTTCAGCACGCCGGTTGTTTAGTTGGTCTGCAGCACTGTTTAGTGCACGAGTGTCTCCGGTCGGAGATCTCACCCTTAGCCTCGGGGGACTTCGAGTGCCGGCCCTGGTAAGGTTTTCTGGTTTCACCCTTAGTTTCGGGGGACTTCGAGTGCCCGCCCTAGTAAGGTTTTTCTGAGTTCCATCTTTTAGTTCCAGCAGCAGAGCAGCAGCAGTTTCTGAAGCATATCTGAGGAGGAGGAAGCCCTCTTGTGGCTGCGCAGAGCAAGAGAAGGAAGGACGCTGATTCTTGAAGGAGAAGGACGCTGTCTCATCTGGAGAGAGGACGCTGATCCTTGCAGGAGAGGAAGGACGCTGTCCAAGGAGGACGCAGTTCAGGATTGGCAGAGAAAACGCTAATTTGGGAGGCAGAAGGACGCTGTCTAGCCCTAGAGTGAGGACGTTGTCCATTTCTGAAGGTAAGGGTTGCAGATCTGAAGGCTTATTGTTAGATCCAGCTTTGGGAAGGATAGATCTTGCAGATCTAGTCCTGTATGTGGCAGATCTAGTCTTGTATGTTGCAGATCTGGGGGTTTTTGCACTAGATCCAGCTTGGAGAGTTGCAGATCTGAAGAAATATTGGCAGATCTAGTCCAGATATGAAGGGTTAACATCAGATCCAGCCCTAGAGGCTGTAGATCTGAAGAGATATTGTCAGATCCAGTATAGATCTGAAGGTTTGGTGGCAGATCTGATAGGGGAGGACGCAGATCAGGGAGAGAAGGACGCAGATCTGGTTTGGAGGCTTCGGATCTGTCAGATCTGAGTGTTCAGGAGCAGATCTACTTGGTAGGACGCTGATCTGAGGAGCAGACTTGGAGAGGCAGGCTCAACAGCGTTTTCTAGCCTCCAGTGGCTGATCTATTGTCTGGAGGGTTTCCTGCGCTGTCACTAGCAGAGACAGCGTTTTCTATTGTGGAGGGTTTGCAGTCTTCAGCCCCAGCACCAGCGCAGTTCATCTTCAGTTTGCAGAGTAGCTAGGACGCTGTCCTTGTTGCAGTCATTTGTCTGTTGAGAGGGTCTCCACTTGCCTAGGGCAAGGATAGGTGCACTTGCTCTGATTTATTGTACTCCTCTCTATGCATTTTCTGATCAATAAAATGGCTCAGTTTCTGGTATTCCATGTGTTATGATTCAGTGATCTGGTTCAGTATTATATTTCCTATATCTGTATTGGTGTATTTCTGTTTATTACTGGTTAGTCCCCATTTGGGGATATTACAGTGGTATCAGAGCATAGTTCTGGCTCAGCCTGTGGTGCTAGCAGTCTATGACATCCAGGGGTCACCCCCGTTTCTTTGGGGGAAGTGATTCTGATTCAGAGACAGAACGGCAGAATCCAATGGAGGCCATGTTCGCAAAGTTTGCAGAGAAGATGGATGTATTCATGCAGGATATGAAGAAGATTGCAGAGGGGACGCAGAAGGAACCCCCTAGGGTTTTTCAGGTAGGGGAAGGATCGGGAACGTCTAGTTGCATACCAGATGCTATTCCCATTGTGACAGTGCAGAAGGCCGATTCCATGGACACGCGACCTACTATGCCTACTTTCCCGGTAGAGGAAGAGGAGCAAACGGCATCAAGAGATGGGGGTCTCGATCTTCATGCAGTTTGGTTTGCAGATTGGCGAAGCATGGGACAGGAATTCATGGATGCTCTCCCTTTCAATCAATATCTGCAGTTCTGAAGCGGCGGTAAGCCTCATGATCGAAATAAGGGACGGGGTTCCCACCGTGATAGTAACCGTGCAGCCAGCAAATTTCATTTGCCGATGTTTGATGGGTCACCAAAGACCACAGCCAGGTCTTGGGTGGAGAAACTAGACCTCTATTTTCAGCTTAACCAGATGCCGGAGAAGGAGGCCATTAAGATGGCTGCATTACATCTAGAGGGTGAGGCCCAGAACTGGTGGTTTCATGGGTTGACAACACTGGGGCATTCCACAGTGACCACATATGCTGAGTTCACCATGAGGGTGGTGAAACGTTTTGATCAGAAGGACCCGGATCAGCCTTTCCTCGAGCTGACCAAGCTCAAACAGACAGGTAGTGCAGAGGCATACATCTCGGACTTTTTGAGGGTTTCAGTGATGGTACCTGACATATCAGCAGCTCGGTTGATCACGATGTTTGTAGAGGGGCTGTCAGAACCACTTCGTGGTCTAGTCCGGTCGAACAAACCGGCTACCCTTCAGGATGCTATCAGTAGGGCCCGTGACCTACAAGATGTCTTGCCTAGGACTCGGCCACCTTATCCCCAGAGACAGGCTTTCCAGCCTAAGGGTAAGGACACGAGTGTTCCGCCTCCCAGGGCGAATCCCGGACGAGGACAGTATGATGATGAGGCTAGGAGAGAGCTGAGACGGAAGCGATTGTGCTTCACCTGCCAGGAGCCATGGGCACCAGGACACAAGTGCACAGCAGGGAAGGCACATTTCATAGAGGTCTTCTCCGAGGGCAGTGGAGAAGAGGATGAGTTGGATGATGAGGAGGCAGGAGAGTGTTATGCAGCGCAGAGTGCTTTACCGCCTCCGCCACCCGATGCAGGAGAGGCATCATTTGCACCCACTGGGGGAGCTCTAGCAGCATTACGAGGAGTCCCCAAGTATCTGACACTGTGCGTACGTGGGACAGTACGGGGGCAGCGTGTCTCAGTTCTAGTTGACAGTGGGGCCACCCACAATTTCATCGATGCCCAGATGGTCGCACGGAGAGGCATACCCACGGAGAGCTTCGATGGGTTTTCTGTATTGGTCCCAGGAGATCAGACCATGGCTTGTGCTCGATATGTACCAGAGTTATCAGTGACGATGGGCACCTATACTTTGACTGATCACTTCTTTGTGGTGGACATTCCGGACACCAATGTGATATTAGGGGTGCAGTGGCTTATCACTCTAGGGAAGGTCACAACGGATTGGAAGGCCTTGGAAATGGAGTGGGATGATCCCAAGACGGGAAGGCATGAGAAGATCCGAGGGTAGAACACATATCCGCCCCAGACGGTATCGGCACACAGCATGGATGCGACATTCCGCAGGGGAGATATAGAGTGGGCAGTCGAGCTGCGGGCTTCAGAGATAGTAGATACGGGTAGGGCGGTGCACCCTGATCTACAGACTCTTCTCGACAGGTATGCAGTAGTTTTTGGAGACATTCCACCAGGACAGCCACCAGATCGGGGGTTTGAGCACACGATCGAGTTGGAGCAGGGGATACAGGCAGTGATCACCACTCCTTATCGGCATCCCAAGGCCTATCGGGATGAGATAGAGCGGGCCATTCAGGAGCTGCTGGCCCTTGGGCACATTCGACCCAACACCAGTCCTTTCGCTTCTTCAGTAGTGCTGGTGAAGAAGAAGGATGGCACATTACGCATGTGCATTGATTACAGGGCTCTGAACAAGAAGACTTTGAAAAACAGGTACCCCATTCCCAGGATCGATGAGTTGATGGACGAGTTGAGAGGAGCACGATTCTTCTCAAAGATTGATTTGAGGTCCGGGTACCATCAGATACGCATGAGGGAACAGGACATTCCCAAGACTGCTTTCATGTGTCATTATGGGCACTTTGAGTTTCTGGTTATGCCATTTGGACTGACCAATGCACCTGCCACTTTTCAGTCTTGCATGAACCATATCTTCAGGGATCATCTGAGGAAGTTCGTGCTAGTTTTCTTTGATGATATTCTCATATACAGCAGGACCTGGGAGGAACACCTCCAGCACATTGAGACGGTCTTGCGCATTCTGGAGGAGCAGCAGTTCTTTGCCAAACTCTCCAAGTGTGAGTTTGGATTGACAGAGATGTTGTATTTGGGACACATCATAGGAGTGGACGGGGTGAGAGTCCATGACGAGAAGATCCGGGCTATCAAGGACTGGCCAGAGCCGCGGAATGTGACAGAGCTTAGAGGGTTCATTGGTATCTGTACTTACTACAGGAAGTTCGTCAAGGGCTTCTCACAGCTTGCTGCACCCCTCACCGAGCTGACGAGGAAGGGGGCATTCAGTTGGACAGATACCGCCCAGCGAGCTTTTGATAAGCTCAAGGAGGTGATGAGTAGTTGTCCGGTGCTGGCATTGCCCGATTTTACTCAGCCCTTTATCCTAGAGTGCGATGCATCAGGGGAAGGGATTGGAGCGGTTTTGATGCAGGAGGGTCATCCGATTGCATTCGAGAGCCGGAAGCTCCTTCCACACGAGAGACTTTACCCCATCTATGATAAGGAGATGTTGGCCATCATGCATGCATTGGCCAAATTCCGGCAGTACTTGGTAGGCGGCAGATTCAGAGTCAGGACAGATCATAACAGCCTGAAGTACTTTCTGGAGCAGAAGCAGTTACAGGAGAGGCAACAGAAGTGGATCAGCAAGATCCAGGCTTACGACTTTGACATAGAATATGTCAAAGGGAAGAACAACGTGGTAGCAGATGCCCTTTCCCGTAGACCAGCCACGTTATCCCTCATGAGCTTGGACGCTGATTGGAAGGCTCGACTACTGGTTGAGTATTCCAAGGATAGATTTGCATGCGAGGTGCTGGATGGACATGTAGCAGATAGCAGATACAGGGTAGCAGATGAGGTCATCTATTACAGGGATCGGATCTTCTTGACTGAGGGATCGCAGCTCAAGGAGAAAATACTCCATGCCTCTCATGATTCACCATTGGCGGGCCATCAGGGGTTCACCAAGATGTACAGGGCCATCCGAGAGAGATTTGCATGGAAGGGCCTCAAGGAGGACGTACTCCGGCATGTTCGGGAGTGTGAGGTTTGCCAGCGGAACAAAGGAGAGATGAACCATCCCGCAGGGTTGTTGCAGCCGCTTCCCATTCCAGAAGGGAAGTGGGAGAGTGTTTCGATGGACTTCATCACGGGTTTGCCCACAGTGCAAGGAAAGGACTGCATCTTCGTGGTAGTTGACCGGCTAACGAAGTATGCTCACTTCTTCGCCATTTCGGCACACTACACAGCAGCACAGGTGGCAGAGTTGTTTTTCCGGGAGGTTTTCAGATTGCATGGTCTACCCAAGACCATTGTTAGTGACAGGGACAGCAGCTTTATGGGTGGATTTTGGCAGGAGCTCTTTCGACTAGTAGGGACTGAGTTGACACCGAGCACCAGCTATCATCCCCAGACGGACGGGCAGACAGAGATAGTTAACAAGTGGCTGGAGGGCTACTTGCGTAGCTACGTCAGTGGGCAGCAGCGAGCGTGGCTGAAATGGCTACATCTGGGCGAGTACTGCTACAACACAACCCATCATATGTCTATCGGTATGACACCTTTTTATGCATTGTATGGATATCATTCCTTATCTTTTGTGGATGTGATGTTTGGGGTTAGCGGGGCTCCGCGAGCCAAACTATGGATCCAAGAGAGCCAAGATATCCTTCGGACTCTCAAGGACAACATAGCCACCGCACAAAATCAGCAGAAATTATATGCAGACAGGGGTCGAGTGGAGAGACACTTTGAGGTAGGGGATTTGGTCTACCTGCGGTTACAGCCATACCGCCAGTCTTCACTCAAACAGAAGGGGGCAGAGAAGCTTAAGCCTCGTTTTTATGGACCATACGGGGTGATTCGTAGGATCGGACAGGTTGCATATGAGTTGGAGTTGCCCCAAGGCAGCCGGATTCATAACATTTTCCATGTATCATGCCTGAAGAAGGCACTGGGCCAGCATGTGACAGTCACCGGGGAGCTACCTCCGACAGATGATGAGGGGCACTTGGTATTACAGCCAGAGGCCATTATTGACACCAGGGAGAGACAGCTGTGGAGCAGGAAGATCAGAGAGTTCTTGGTGAGATGGAAGAATCTGCCAGATGAGGATGCCACTTGGGAAGATGAGAAGATCTTACAGCATCCCTCACTTCAGTTGCTTGAGGACAAGCAACGTTTTGCCGGGGGAGACTGTAAATTCCCAATTAGCCTTGCTAATTGGAATATTGCATTTTTGCTTTATTTTGCCGCTTTAGATAGAAATAATAAATAAAGTGAGAAATAAGAGGGGTCACCTCACTTTAGTCACCTCACTTTATAATAAAGTGTTCTTTTTCCTAGTAGATTGACGTTGTAACTCAGAGAGGGGGCCTTGGGGGTCCACGTGGATATGATGGGGGAGGCATCAGGCTAACCCAAGGTAAACTGCGCAGATCCAGGGAGAGTTAAGTTTTGGAGGGAGTTTGATGTTATAAAAGGAGAGGCTCTCACCTCATTTGATCATCCATGATTTGATATTCTTCTTGATAGCTAGACTTTGTCTGCTTCAGCACGCCGGTTGTTTAGTCGGTCTGCAGCACTGTTTAGTGCACGAGTGTCTCCGGTCGGAGATCTCACCCTTAGCCTCGGGGGACTTCGAGTGCCTGCCCTGGTAAGGTTTTTCTGGTTTCACCCTTAGCTTCGGGGGACTTCGAGTGCCCGCCCTAGTAAGGTTTGTCCTGAGTATACTTTTCAGTTCCAGTAGCAGCAGCAGCAGTTTCTGAAGCATATCTGGGGAGGAGAAAGCCCTCTTGTGGCTGCGCAGAGCAAGAGAAGGAAGGACGCTGATTCTTGAAGGAGAAGGACGTTGTCTCATCTGGAGAGAGGACGCTGATCCTTCCAGGAGAGGAAGGACGCTGTCCAAGGAGGACGCAGTTCTGGTTTGGCAGAGAAAACGCTGTTTAGGGAGGCAGAAGGACGCTGTTTAGCCCTAGAGTGAGGACGCTGTCCATTTCTGAAGGTAAGGGTTGCAGATCTGAAGGCTTATTGTTAGATCCAGCTTTGGGAAGGATAGATCTTGCAGATCTAGTCCTGTCTGTGGCAGATCTAGTCTTGTATGTTGCAGATCTGGGGGTTTTGCACTAGATCCAGCTTGGAGAGTTGCAGATCTGAAGAAATATTGGCAGATCTAGTCCAGATCTGAAGGGTTAACATCAGTTCCAGCCCTAGAGGCTGTAGATCTGAAGAGATATTGTCAGATCCAGTATAGATCTGAAGGTTTGGTGGCAGATCTGATAGGGGAGGACGCAGATCAGGGAGAGAAGGACGCAGATCTGGTTTGGAGGCTTCAGATATGTCAGATCTGAGTGTTCAGGAGCAGATCCACTTGGTAGGACGCTGATCTGAGGAGCAGACTTGGGAGAGGCAGGCTCAACAGCGTTTTCTAGCCTTCAGTGGCTGATCTATTGTCTGGAGGGTTTCCTGCGCTGTCACTAGAAGAGACAGCGTTTTCTATTGTGGAGGGTTTGCAGTCTACAGCCCCAGCTCCAGCGCAGTTCATCTTCAGCTTGCAGAGCAGCTAGGACGCTGTCCTTGTTGCAGCCATTTGTCTGCTGAGAGGGTCTCCACTTGCCTAGGGCAAGGATAGGTGCACTTGCTCTGATTTATTGTACTCCTCTCTATGTATTTTCTGATCAATAAAATGGCTCAGTTTCTGGTATTCCATGTGTTATGATTCAGTGATCTGGTTCAGTATTACATTTCCTATATCTGTATTGGTGTATTTCTGTTTATTACTGGTTATTTCCCTTTGGGGATATTACAGTGGTATCAGAGCTTAGATCTGGCTCAGCCTGTGGTGCTAGCAATCTATGGCACCTAGGGGTCACCCCAGTCTCCTCGGGGGAAGCGATTCTGATTCAGAGGCAGAACGGAGGAATCCAATGGAGGCCATGTTTGCAAGGTTGACTGAGAAGATGGATGCAAAGATGGATGCATTCATGCAGGAGGTAACTAAGAAGGTTGCCGAAGGGACGCAGAAAGAGCCCCTTAGGGTCTTTCAGGTAGGGGAAGGATCGGGGACGTCTAGTTGCATACCAGATGCTATCCCCATTGTGACAGCGCAGAAGGTCGATTCCATGGACACGCGACCGACCATGCCTACCTTTCCGGTAGAGGAAGAGGAGCAAACGGCATCAAGAGATGGGGGTCTCGATCTTCATGGAGTTTGGTTTGCAGATTGGCGAAGCATGGGACAGGAATTCATGGATGCTTTCCCTTTCAATCAATATATTCAGTTCCGCAGTGGCGGTAAGCCTCATGATCGAAATAAGGGACGGGGCTCCCACCGTGATAGTAACCGTGCAGCCAGCAAATTTCATTTGCCGATGTTTGATGGGTCACCAAAGACCACAGCCAGGTCTTGGGTGGAGAAACTAGACCTCTATTTTCAGCTTAACCAGATGCCAGAGAAGGAGGCCATTAAGATGGCTGCATTACATCTAGAGGGTGAGGCCCAGAGCTGGTGGTTTCATGGGTTGACAACACTGGGGCATTCCACAGTGACTACATATGCTGAGTTCACCAGGAGGGTGGTGAAACGTTTTGATCAGAAGGACCCGGATCAGCCTTTCCTCGAGCTGACCAAGCTCAAACAGACAGGTAGTGCAGAGGCATACATCTCAGACTTTTTGAGGGTTTCAGTGATGGTACCTGACATATCAGCAGCTCGATTGATCACGATGTTTGTAGAGGGGCTGTTAGAACCACTTCGTGGTGGTGTAGAGGGGCTGTCAGAACCACTGTAATATCCCGGATGGGATATTTCAGCTAAAATGCAGAAAAATACGGAATACCATAATTTGCTGTAAAATAAACTTTTATTCAACAGAAGATTGCCATGTAAAATAAATGACAGGAAACACTGCAATCCAATACCATATAGAACAGAAGGAAAATCTCAGCTTTTATTATAGATAATAGAAAGGGTTTACATATAGATCTGACCCAAGAGATTTGAGATCGGCCATGCAAGATAAAAATTAGCTGAACGGCACGGGCCACAAGCACCCAACTGCTGCCACTCTCCTCGACAGCAATTGGGCGGAGCACGCCCAGGCAGTGAAGCCCAAGTTGAAGATCTGAATGATCCTCACACCAATCTCTGAAGCTCTGTGAAACTCCTAAGTGAAGTCTCCTCAAGAGAGTTGGGTTTCCGTCCAACACTCACAAACCACCCGAGGGTTTCCGTCCTGGGGCTACGGCAGGAGTAGAGAACCACGTCCTCAAACCTCGCATATACAAGCAAATGATCTATTCCCAAAGATGTCTCCCAATGGCCTCCTCCCTTCCTTCTATAGATCCCTTGGAGCCTTCTAGAGCATTATTTTATTATTATTTTATTTATGGAGGACTTTTCCCTTTTTATTAAAATATTATAAAATATTCCTTTTTAATACAGAAAAGGGTATATCGGCTACCACGCCTCCTCTGGTCACTGAAATCTCTGTATAACTGTCCCATCGTGTAGGTCTTCTCGTCCCGGTTCCGATGAGGCTATTACACGAAGGTGTTCCATCATGTATTCCTCCCGAAATGCCACCTTGAGCGTAATCAGCTGAGTTAAGCCCATAAATAACTCAAATTTCCGAAATTTATCGGAATGGATCGAAACGAAAGCCAAACTGCTCGGATGATGGAGTATATCAAGCTAATGCCTCCAGACACCATGAAAACTCCTCAAAACTCCTCTGAAAAGCTCTTGAGCCCACTAATAGCACCAATCTGTACCTGTGACCTGTCTGCTCCTAACTCTGCAAGTCCCTCCTAGCCCTGTCATGGGTGATACCAAAAATGGGAATATTACAAACCTTCCACCCCAAGATTGCTTGCCCTCAAGCAATCGATATATGTGGGCCACTCACTCTGTTGGCCCGCCGCATCTCAGACCCAATGCCTGGATCCCATACCAACCTCTGGGTGTTGCTATGCACCTGTGTCAAACCTCTCGGAACAGACCCCTCAATACCGGGATCCCAAACTGATCTCTCTCTGTCCCAGTCAAAAAACAATCCTCCCGGATCCCATCGCCACCTTGGCCAATCATCGCCCAAGTCCCATGGCTCAGGCTACGCACTGCCTCTGGCTATAGCTGATGCCCCATGAAGTGAAGCTGGCCAACAAGCATCAATGCTCCCTGGCTCCTGTTGTGCTATACCTCTAACTATATAAGTTGCCCCTCCAACTGCATACCAACTCATCACCTCTCTCCAATCCAAGTCCTGACTCAATCCCATGCTGATCCTGCTCTTACGGGAAATCGGGAAGGAGTCCTGAGTAACGACAATCGGTGCCCTCCCCGCATAGCGGAACCTATAACGGTAACTATGTCCAAGGGCCCACGCACGCTGTGCTCCCTATGACCCGAATCTTTTGTACACGAAGGGTACCAACTCATGGTCTCCCGCCAATCCATCCTGGAAGAGGAATCTAATGTAGCAACAACTGTACACGGTACACGCCTGGAGTGTTGTCGCTAGCCCGTAATCAACTCACACTACTCTGCCCTCTCTGCCAATAAAAGATGCCTGTAGAAGGAAGCCCCTCTCTCTATAATGGGCCAAAGTGGGCAAGATGTGCTGCAAGCCCCATCGATGTACTCTTGGAGAGTACTACTCACTGAAAGTACTGCAACTCGGCCGACTATACGTACATCTATTTGTACCTCATCAATGTGTCGGCCCAAAGATGGATGCTCGACTTGCCTATGATTGTACCATCGGGGAATCTAGTCGTTCCCCGTGCGGACCAGCCTTGGCCGCGGAAGCAGCACAAGTCACTCTCATACCCTCGAGGCTCTGGTCTGTGATAAAAAATGGCCTCCGTGCGCGGTAGCTCCTCTCTCAAAACACGAAGGTCCGTCCGAAGCCGATGATACTGCTGCCTGCGACCATCATCCGATACCTCTGTACCTGCTAGTGCCCTAGCTCCCTGCAAAACTATCCCATCGACCTCCAACATCTCTAAAGGATATGGATCTGAAACTTTCTTCACTGTACTCGGTGTTTGTGCATCTGACTGCTCCTCCTCAGTAGTTGGCCCCAAGGTTAGCCGCATATCCACCATAGGCTCAGTGTGGGTGCCCATCTGGATCTCACCCGAGGAAATGTCATGCCTGGTGTCCATAGTATCCTCCTCTGCTGACTCAGGCTCCATCATATGCTGCTCTGGCTGAATCGTCACAAGTGATTCATCATCCAGAGTATCACCTACACGATCCCCCCCGAGCGCTCACCACCACTGCAGAACCCGGCTGCGAGTCTACTGTCATCATCATCTCTGCATGGCTTCTCTCGCTCCCCAGAAGCATCCTCATATGATCCCATGGACTCATCTAAAGAACAGTCCTCATCCTGGCATACATACAGAATGTCTACCTGCTCTAGCTCTGCCACCTCATCTGCATCTCTCAAACATGAGTGATCAGGCCCCCAAGGTTCTTTGCAAATGAAGCAAAGTCCCTTTCTTCTCAGCTCATTTCTGCTGCCTGACCTACCAAACTGGAGCCGCTCCTCCCTGGTCAACTGTCTCCTAAGAAACTCAATGTTCTGCTCAACTAGCCCTTGGGCTAGCTCACATGCAACAGGTGAGACCAACTGCTCTCTCCTCCAAATGCTCAGCAACCTAGTCTGCAACTCCCGGCAAATGGCCTCACAGATTCCCATACATGACGACAGGATGGACTGCATCTGTGCTATGGATGTGTCAGAATGATATCTCCTAATGCTGAAGAAGCATTGGAACATATGTAGAATCAAGCCATTACACTCAAGGTCAAACATGATCTCATGAGTCCGGATCATGGCCATGACTTCTAAAACCTTAATCTTCCTCCTAAATGTAGAGCCTGCACAGTTTTCCAAATCCCGAAAGGTTCCTACTATCAATCTGAAAATTCTTCTCATAATATCATCATTGTAGGGAGGGAAGGTTGTTGTTATCCTCAAAATATCACTGAAACAAGAGGCGACTATAAGTTGGACTCTCTCACTTGGATGTTCCAAGAATCTGGCTTGTACCAATGTAAACATAGATGGCTCCAAAGCCCAATTTAAACTCCAATCTGATTGCTCTACCTTTGAAAGGCCGGATCGGTTCCTTGAACATGGAAAAGTCAATTTCTGATCTTTCATCTTTTAAGTCCATCCCTTGTACATACAGCCAGTTTCCCACTTCTTCTTCCCTTTGTTTAGTCCTCGGATGCTCTTGTTGGAGCAATTTATGTACCTTCTTGGAGAAGGGTCTGCTGTTCTGATTTGTTCTCTGGTTTTCTGCTTTTATTTTCATCAATCTGTTTATGAGTTCCTCCATCACTAATTGTTTATATTTTCCTGTGAAGTGTTAGCAAACAGATTTCTTGCTCAATGTTGTATGTGCAATTCTGAGTTGCCTCAACTCAGCATTGCACCTACGGCTTGTTTAATTTCTCGACGGATGAAAAGTTGTTGTGGGTACAATGTATCTTTTGGTGCTAAATGCAAGTGTATTATCAACGATATTTCACTTCATAGTCATAAATTTGTAACGGCACTTATAAACTCTTATAATAGATATGCAAAAAATATAAATGTATGGCAGAGTTCAAATGAGGAACCTGGTATATGACGGCACTGTTGTATGCTATCACATAGTCTTTAAAAGCTACAGCACTTGCAAGTTGCTCCAAATAGTCCTACCCTTCCTTCACGGGTTATACAAGCCTTTAAACTCCTGCTGTGGGTCAAATCTTTGCAATTTTCAGCAAATACAAGCACAATAACCAGCAACTCGTGGTCCCCCAATAATTTCCCTATGCAAAAGCACAAGTTCCAACTACGTGCAGCCGTCATAATATGTTCTTCCCATGGTCCAAATAACATCCACGAACAGCATGAGCGTGCCGTGACCTTCAGTAAGGCAATATGCTCTCCCTGTCAGAGACACGCACGTCCTATTTGTGCCCAGAATTCGGCCCTCTTTTTATCGAGAAGAATTGTCGCTTCACACCAGAGAATCAACCTCTGAAGATTTCTGAGTCAACCCTGTTCCTTGCGATAAGTAACAGCCCAACGTAGCATTGGAAATTCGGGTGAAAAGAAAACAAGTGCTCGGCCTTTTCAGAAATCTTTGGAAAAATGCACTTCGAACCTTTGATGAAGAAATGCGGCCTCTGCAATTTTATTATTTGTGTGCCCTACGATAATGGCTCTCACTTCAAATACATTTACGGCTCTAAAAAAAATATTTGTGTTTCTTTTTAAGAATGATTTGGTGGACGACTGCTCCGCGATTTAACCAATTTTACTGCCACCTTCCGCTTAGACTCAAGCGCAGCCTTTGATAAAGGTTGCCGGTTCCTGTCAATCTTTTACTTGTCTTACGTGGCAATATCACAAGGACCCGTTGTCTTCCACCGCAAGATCTCCTCTATACCATGCAGTGCCAGCCAGCGGTTTCTGGAAATTGCGCATAGAGTTAACCTCTCACGGGCATGCTCACGACCTTACATGGTTGCTCTATGCATCACTTTGACCCAATTCTGACATCACCAATGAGAATTCAACGAATAAACCCGTTGTTGCCTCTGTGGGAAAGCAACTCTTGAGGGAGACGCTAAGGTTACTTCGACGATGCGTTTACTTGTAAGTTTACCTTTGGGCAGCGTAATCGATGCACCCTATGTTCGCAGGTCTACAGATCACAGTTTGGCTGCCACCATGAACTCAGACCCCAAGGCGGCTCGATTCTCTTTTTAATTCAACGTTTGTGATTCTAAATCGAGCTTCGATCCAATTGATCGACATTTATATAAGTCGACGTTCACATTCGACTCTATTCCCCTGCATGCAATTAACACCGAAACTGAAAATGAAATGTTGGCTTGGTTCCTGAGAAATTCGACTCAGCACTTGTCTGATACCCATTGATTACAATTGCTCCGACGAATACGTGACTGTGTCTACTGAGTCGAGGGTTCCGTGAGTCTGCAACAGTGAAATCTCGAAATTGCCAATCTCACGTGGAAATGCGCTCAGGTGTCTCGACTTCCTTGATAACAAAATTTGAACGACTTTGGCTTCAAAACATTCGGATTTCTCAGCAGAATAAATCACGCCTAGAATACAACGCTCCAATACTCTGATTCGTGGTCAACCTTATAAAATATTTTTCCTCTTTAAATAAAGTTCAACAGCCCGACTTGACAAAATGTTGATGGACGGCTCCCATTGCCCATAAAAATTTATTGCGGCATCAAAAATTGGGATTTTTAATTCTTGGCTCTTGGATGACTTTTCACAATGGATTTATTATGCATTAGGCAATTTTTCATGGGACAAAATTAACCCTTCGATGCTTAAATTCGAAACTGAAGACGAATCCGGCGGGTTTGAGCCAAGTTCGTGGCTCCAATATAAACCCTCGAACTGGGCTTTCCAGAATAAACCCTCAATTAAACTGTAAACCCGCAGGCTGAGCCAAGAGCAACAGCTCTGATACCACTGTAATATCCCGAATGGGATATTTTAACTAAAAATGCAGAAAAATACGGAATACCATAATTTGCCGTAAAATAAACTTTTATTCAACAGAAGATTGCCATGTAAAATAAATGACAGGAAGCACTGCAATCCAATACCATATAGAACAGAAAGAAAATCTCAGCTTTATTATAGATAATAGAAAGGGTTTACATATAGATCTGACCCAGATAATGCTGAGATAGAAAAGCGGCCACCAAGATAAGGCTATTTGAGCAGCACGGGCCACAAAAAGCTGCCTTTCTTTGCACTCTCCCTCGACAACAGCTATCAGAACAGGCGAGTGAAGCCCGAGTTGAAGATCTGAATGATCCACCAAACTACCGAAGCTACGCTTATTGAAACTCCTAAGTGAAGTCTCCTCAAGAGAGTTGGGTTTTCGTCCACACTCACAAACCACTAGAGGTTTCGGAGTCACGGGGCTACGGCGGAAGTAGAATCCCGTTCTCAACCATTTCATACACGATAAAAATGATCTATACCAGATGTCTCCCAATGGCCTCCTCCCTTCCTTTTATAGATCCCTTGGAGCCTTCTAGAGCATTATTTTAGTATTATTTTATTTATGGAGCACTTTTCCCTTTTTATTAAAATATTATAAAATATTCCTTTTTAATACGAGAAAAGGGTAAATCGGCTACCACGCCTCCTGCGAGTCCTTGAAATCTCTGTCTCGCTTGTCCCATCGTGTGGTCTCCTCGTCCCGGGTTCGATGAGCTATTACACTAGGTGTTCCATCGCATATTCCTCACGGAAATGCCACCTTGACATAATTAAACAGAGTTAAGCCATAAATATGTCAAAATTGAAAGTTATCGGAATGCATCGGAACGAAAGCCAAGCTGCTCGGATGATGAGTCATATCAGCCGAGGTACCTCCAGACACCATGAAAACTCCTCAAAACTCCTCTGAAAAGCTCCTGAGCCCACTGATAGCACCAATCTGTACCTGTGACCTGTCTGCTCCTAACTCGGGAAGTCCCTCCTAGCCCTGTTATGGATGATACCAAAAATGGGGATATTACAGAGGATGAAAAGTTTATACAGGAGGCCTACCCAGAACTCTTTGCAGAGTTGGGCTGAAAACACCGAGGACGGTGTTACTTCCAGGGGGGAAGATGTGACAGCCTCATTTAAAGATTAACTAGCATTAACTAGTTTAAACAATTTGTTTATTTTAAGTTCTGACAAGAAAGACTTCATGGTTATATGTTGAGACAAAAATTACTATTTTATTTTTATTTTTGAATTTATTAAAAGAAACCAATGAATGGAAGGGAATCTGCTAAGCTGTTGGTATTAGTTTCCCAGAATAGATGTTGGTTGGGGACAGTTGGAAAACAGTTACCCTCTCCTCATTGGATAAAGTTGGAATCCAGAGGAGAGGGGGTTCTGGAAAATTGGCAAGAAAGGGAAATTATTTTCTAGAGTTGGTATGAGACTAGTTGAAAATAACTTTGGAAACCCTTGTGTGAGCCAGATTGACTGTTGGTGACTGGATTGGATATCCAGAGGTCATAGCAGATTATTCCACTGTTAATCCCGTGGCACCACTCAGTTTCTGGAGCTAGGGGGCAAGCGGAGGACGTAATAGCCTCCCTTGAAGGCTGGGTGGACAACAGCTTGGACAAATCTACCCTTGCAGATAGGTACTAATGTGGTAATCTTGAGTTTATTACGATTATAATTTGCAGATATGTACTGTTGTATTGTTTCTTTAATGTTTTTCTTGAAAACAAAATGGAAAGTGTGCCCTGTCTAAAGCTACAGTGGAAAAACGAGTTTTAAGTACAGAGTCTACAATTTTTACTCTCTTCCGAAAATACTCTAAGAGAGCTTAAAATGCCTAGTTTGTAAATACATTTGACTAAGGTGTTATTTCAAGTTTAAACTCTGTTGAGGCACTGAAAGAAACCATTCAGTTGAAATTGTAAGGAAGGTGCATTTACTCGTTTCTTTCTTATTTATTTCTTTCTACTATCTTGTGTTAGATAATTTGAAACAGATAGGGAAACAGAAAACAAATTTTATACAATCGACAACAGAGCTCTATTCTTTCTTTGTAGTGAAACAATGTGGAAAACGAGTAGAATCCAAACATCAGTAAGGAAGTAATCATGTTAACAAGCTACAGTTTGGTAAAACTATGATAAAGACTGTCATATAAACATGTATAAATAAATATGTATGCTTCAGAGTTTTGTGTCACAATCACACCTGACAGGTTCGAGTGGTTATAGGAACAGAACCTTGTGATGCTCATACCGACGAAGGAAGGTATGAGTACAATAATCACTTTTCTGAAAACCTGTTAACTATGGGAAGCTTAATTCATTCCGACAGTAATGAAAGATATGAAAAACGAAAAATAGAATTCAGTAGAATTAACAAAGAACTCTCTGGCAAAGCAGAAGAAATAAGTACACGAGAAAGACCATAGTAACTGTACATGCAAACAGAGCGCAAACTTAGGGCTTCCGCACCTACTGAGGGGTGAGGGGTCGGAATATAAGATTCGCACAGTTGCGTACAGTTAATAAACAGAAGAACGCGCTTATATATAAACATACAAATGTCGAAAAAAAACTGTCTGTAATCTCAGAACCAAAATATGGACAATAGCTTGCCATAATAAAGGAAGTTATACATAAACAAAGTTGTAAAGCTATTGCTCTGTGAGCGCTATCCAACAGACAAGAAAACCCTTGAGGAGAATGGCAAATCCCTAACACCAAGGGAATAGAACTGAGGACTACTTTCTTTAATATTAATCAAATCCTAATTAACAAAGTCGGTCGAAGGCCTGTAGCCTTGACAAGGGCTTCGACAAGGGTTCTTTTCTCTCCTGCCATCGGAAAGTATGTACCTGTGAGAATGACTCTGATAGTTAGCCATGGTCAAGGAGCCTGAAGCTTGATAGGTGCAGAAAGGTGAAGGGGCCGTTCATACCTGCAAACCCAAGAGTAGATAGTTAGAATACCGATAACAGTTCTGTCAATAGTAAACAAAAAAAAATAGTGAACAAGAAGACCCTGATGGGTTAGTCCTCGCGAGGTAGTTTACCTGTGAGTCAACATCCCGAATCTGGATATTCCTGTAAGTAAGCAGAGAAGGGAAGGGTCATTAGTTACTATTTCAATTTGGAGACGAGAAGTATCACTATCCACAAGCATGGTTGCAGGAAGGTGGTTAGGTAGTGTAGGATAGGCGTGTGGAAAACTTACCAGCGTAAACCTGAAACGGAATGAACCCTTCTGGAGAAAAATCGACCCCAAAGCATGGGGAAGCTCCAAGCTTCCTGCACCCTGCCATCGCACACATTAAGGATTTAAAACTCATCCTTCTTTAAAGAAAAACAACAAGAAGATATCATTCAGATAAACAACCGAAAAAGGAAACTGAGAAGAGCTGTTATCATCTTGTCTGAGATGCTGTGGAGTATTGGTTTAACCTGTATTTAAAGGAAACTGGGCGGAGATCACGAACAGGCATCCCAATGGCGCCATGGACGCCAATGAATTCATGGGAACAACCTTCCCTTAATCTTCTGCCTGCTGGAAGTGAATCCACCAGAAAACCGCGTTGTGTATCTGGCAAGTAAGACTAGAGAGTTGAAAGTATAGTCTTCCACGGAAAAGATTGGAGGGAATGCGAGACCGGTTTGATAGCTGTGCCAAGTAGGGCTGGCAGTACAGCTGAGTAATGAATTGCATTAAGTGAGAAGCCACGGGGAGGGCATAGGTAAGCCCAGGTGTCGAACCCATCGTAGCCATAGAGTTGGTGCTATTAAACACAAAACTAAAATGCAATTTCACCATATCCAATGACACAAGCAGCGTAAATCTCCAAGCAGAGGTTGGGACAGATGGCACCGATACATTACATAAAGCACATTCCATACCAAGGATATTTAATGAGATCAGCCCAGAATCATGAAATTATTGAATTAACCATAGCGCCAAGATTATCGAACACCACGGAACAATAAATTCGTTGGAGAACCAGTACCATATTTTAATTATTTATTCCTGTACTTTATCTTGTGAAATTATTGTGATGACAAAAGCTTGCCGTATGTTTACCTTTCGCTTGCTACAATTACTATGGTAATAGTAAGTTCTAAATTTTTTTTTATGGTAATATTTATTGGCATGTATGTGACAGTAAAACATCCTGAAACATATCTAGCAAGAAACTGCTCTCATAGATCTTTGAAAGTGTTTGCTTTGCACTTTTTAGATAAAAATACTAGTGTTGAGAACCCAAAAAGAGACCGCATGAAATTAGTTCAAAAAAATGCATTAAAAATACTAGTTTTTGGAGCCCAGAAAGAGCCAACATGAAATAAGTTCAAAAAAGTCATCATCTATGGTCATCTCCTGGATACGTTCAGCCCAGATCAAAAAATATATATGGATTTGGTCATATCCTGGATACGTTCAGCCCAGATCAAAAAATGTATATGGATTTAGAAATGGGGTTGTCAGAAAACTGCTCTCCCCAATCTCGAAATGAAGTGGCAGTTCTATTACCTAGAAACATGAACCAAATCCTGAAAGGCTAACTATTGCTACGCCAGAGACACAGCGTAGTCATCCAAGTGCATCAGCTTCACCTACTTATTCTTTGATTTCACAGGGTCTTATTCATGGCTTTTCTTTGAATGAGTCTGAAAAGGATTTTGTAGCAAAAAAGTTGGGAGTCAACAACCGTGGCAGAGAAGGTTTTGACTAGTTGTGCACATTTCATTCTGGTCCTGATAATAAGACAATTTTAAATCTTAAAAAAAAAACAAGAATGAATGGGTAGCCTCATAGGAGGAGCATGTTCTTGATCTTATGGGACACATGAGAGGCACCAGTTCATTAGGCCCTGAGATTAACAGTTTCTGTAGCTTAGAAATTGCAGTGGAAACTGAATTTGTTCTACTTGGTGTAAACATTGTCCATATCAAAGAGAGACCTGCAAGACAAACATGTTCAACTGAGAATAACATTCTTGTTCCTGATCAGTCGGACCATACGAGAATTCCAAACGGAAACTGTGGTGATTGATGCTCTAGTCAAATTGCCGACAATACTAGTTCCACAATAAGAGCAATATACATAGCAATCCAGAAGTTCTCAACATAATGACAGCAGTTGCTCACTGTCTGTATTCTGTTAGTTTTCAATCACAATTGAAAACCTTACAGGTTTTCTCTATAGTTTTATCCATGCTGCACAGCAGAGAAGAGATCCTCATTCCTCTTGACATGCATAATAATAACAATAATAAAGTAACTGATTGCAGTTGGTACCAAAAGCAAAAGAAAAGAGCCCTGTGAACCTTGGGGACGAGCAGGGAGGATATCAAATTGTCTCGTAACAATAATAAAGTAACTGATTGCTTTTGGAAACAAAAGAAAAAGAAAAGAGCCCTGGGAACCTTGGGGACGAGCAGAGAGGATATCAAATTTATTTCTAGATAGAGGTGTACTGTAAAGTTTTGTCAGTCAATTTCTGGATATTGGGATTTAGGTTAAAGTTGTTGTCACCCATGATCCCTTATTGTGGTCTGGGTACATGGAAGATCCTGTCATCCAAATGCTAAGAGCAACCCAAATGTATATTCAGTGATGGCTATTTCCATGTTGCGGGTCTTGCAACTTCCGCATCGGTACTGGCTTCTTGTACTATCCAAACATCCTGGCAAGATGTAAAGGTCTATTGGTTATGATTTGTTCAACAAAATAACAGAGAAAAAATATGTAAATTATATTGTTTTTGATCAAATAAATTCAATTCGTCGCACATCCTGGTCTGAATCAAGGTTCAAGGTCTTTACACCTAAGTTATGTTTTTTTAATTATCCCATAAAATAAGTAGGATACCAAGCACTTTTTGGAATTGCTTCTACTGTAGAAACTGCTTTCTATCATATTTCCTTTGTCTATTCAAAGAACAATATAATTATATTACATTACACATATCAGCGTCCTTGTGGCCCTTTTATCTGTACTTTGTAGCTTCCTTTTAACTTTTGTGATAGTAAACCCTAATTTTATTACTGTTACACAATTTAGCGTCCTTGTGGCCCTTTTTATTTGTACTTCGTAGCTTCATTTTAACTTTTGTGAATGTAAACCCTAATTTGTTGATTGTGTTAAAGCAATTTGGATGAGAGCTAGAGTTCATTGTACTATTGCAACAGTTTCTTTTGCTTGCTTATCTGGCATATCGTTGATACTTGTAATTAGTAACTCATCTGCAGTTCTCTTTAAAATTACCCAGAACTGCTTCATTCTTATTATATACTAGCGCAGCTATGTTACAGTTGATATTTAGAAAATTCAGTACAAAGTATATATATACCTAGCATTAGTTATATTGAGAAAGGAGTATGCCATATTAGTCCTTCAGATTTGTCTTCTTGGCAACACTGTGCTTAGTCATCCCAGTTGTCAATTTCTGTTTTTTTTCACACATGTTTCTTTTCTCAAGATCCACGAGTTATTTTATAATAATAAAATCTTTCACTAGTCCATGAGGGAGTAAAGGATAATCCAAAATTGTTTTTCATATTTGCAAATCTCTGGACAAGTTAATAGAGATAAAAAGTTTGCAGCCTCGGGCTTTTAAATGATTTACCAGGCAAACAACATCCAAAGCATATCTCCACCTAAAATACCATCGAATTTCCACCTAAAATACCATCGAATTTCCGATCAGTAATATATATGGATGCCGTGAATGCTATATAGTCATTTTAAACATCCTCTTTATAAAGTATCTAAATTTATTTCAATAAAGATATGCATGGAAATGTCATAAAAAAAATAAAGATAATTATCATCGTTTAATTGGTGCTCCAGGGATATGGTACATGTGGCCAATGTTGAGTATGTGCCATGTACCCATTCTGGACAATTTCTGGACACTTTTTATTGACTACAGCCTGATTGACCACACAACCTGAGGAGGAACCCAAAGAATTCTCACCTTCTGGACAATTTCTGGACACTTTTGATTGACCACAGCTTGAGCCTGATTGACCACACAACCTGAGGAGGAACTCAAAGAATTCTCACTTTCTGGACAATTTTGATTGATCACACAGCCTGAGGAACCCAACTAAAAAAATCTCATGGTGGGAGCATGTGTGCGAACAGAGTGAAAATTCTCATGCTGGGAGCATGCGTGCCAACAGAGTGAATAGAGAGGAAGAGCAAAGGATAGTAATGAGCAATGTGGGAGAGATATAGAGGAGGGTATGCGAGTGAACTAATGGACCTTATATTCAAAAAATTGAACCACATGCAGTGTGACCCTGCGCACGGCACGGTGATAGAGAACCCTCTAAAGAATGCAATGCAGGGACTTCAAAAAAATCCATGAGAGTGGAAAAGAATGTTTTATTTTAATGTTTAACCTATTTAAGTAGTAGTAAATATCAATTCATAATCCCCTGGTAAATTACTTTAACTTTAACATTTATTAACTGGAGGTAAGTAGCAAAAATCTGAAATGAAGATATCAATTCATGATCCCTCATAAATTACTTTAACATTTATTAACTAGAGGTAAGTAGCAAAAATCTGAAATGATTTTGATTTTGAAAAAAAAAAAAAACAAAACCAAGCAAAACAATGAGAGGATGGGGTTGGACCACCCGATGTCACAATGTAGACCAGAACATTGACAATCCAACCAGATGCACTGACTTGGAGATACTGAAACTAAGAAGCTCATTTCTAAGGTGAAAATTAACCGTAGTAAAATAATAAAGATGGAATAATGCTCTGTGACAAGGTCTTTTAGGGCCTCATCAATTCTATGCAAGGACATATTACCTGCAATAAAATAGTGTAACGACACAATACAAGCTTTAATCCGCATCAAAATTGGTTCATCATACATGTCTACTGTTGAGGCTTACACTTCGATACTGAATTGTCCATTGTTGATGTCTAATGGGTTTATCATAGATGCTTATGGGTTTAGCATAGATGCTTAAACTTTTTAAATTGTCTACAGATAGAGTTCTTTAGGTTATTCTGCTTCACTATTCAAGCATAAGAGAATATAAAATTTCGGTTATAGGCAGCGCCCGAGTGTAATGAAGAATCTAAAGGTTTGGCTTATCAACATATTTTTGTATCAAAGTCTGTGAAGTCTGTTTGACATTTTCTTGTCAAAGCAATCCATAATGATTGCAACTCAAAGCATGAAAACCAAACAATGAAGAAAAATAATAACCCCAGTTAAGAGAATATAAAAATTCAGTTATAGGCAGCTCCTGATTGTAATTGAATAAAAAATGTATGAAAACAATGAAGAATCTGAAGATTTGGCTTACCAACATATTTTTGTTTCAAAGTCTGTGAAGTTTGTTTTACATTTTCTTGCCAAAGCAATCCATAATGATTGCAACTCAAACTATTCAAACAATGAAAACCAGACAATGAAGAAAAATAATAGCCCCAGTGAATATGGTAATATACAATGTAATTTAATTGTATACTTCAACCACCAAAAATAAAAATCAATGAGACAAAATATAGTATATACTTTAACAAATAAAATCAAAATCCAGTAAAAGCAATAAAAAAATCAATGAGACAAAATATAATATATACTTCAACAAATCAAAATCAAAATCCAGTAAAAGCAAGAAAAAATGTGTGATAAAATGTTCAAGCTTAATGTGCAGTATAAAGACAACTCGCACTGATTCAAACCAGTACACAGAGTAAAGCTTAATGTGCAGTATAAAGATAGCTCACACCACAGTGATTCAAACCAGTATACAGAGTAAAGCTTAATGTGCAGTATAAAGACAGCTCACACCACACTAATTCAAACCAGTATACAGACAGCTCACACTGATTCAAACCAGCAAAGGATTGGGTATAGAACAATGAAGAAGTGGAAGTCGTAAAGCTTCTCACTGGATCTGCACGACCTTCAAAGACATTGCAACTATAAATTACTTACAATTTATCAATATTATGCTCTAAATTGCTATAATGATAACAAAGATTGTTGGGAATCATTGAGATACTTTGGAGATCTTGCTCTATATTACTAGAGAATACAAGCAGGGATCTCAACATGGTTCTCGATCCTCAAGAAAAGAGAGGGGACAATTTCATTAAAGACCTGGTCTAGTTGACCCCATCTAGAGGGGATATCATGGACATTAAGCCTATAGGAAGCAGCTACACCTAGAACAATGGGAGATTAAGATCTTGGCATATAGCAAAAAGGCTTGATTAAGACTTCCACATTATCGTTAACCATACAAAGACAGAATTCCATCTGACTAATCAAAACCAAAAATCGCATTATCGATAACCATACAAAGACAGAATTTCTTAGGACGATTGGCACTGATTCAAACCCAAAATCGCCTCATCGATAACCATACAAAGAACAACTGTCACATTATTGATAACCATACCAAGAAAAAGAACTCCATATGACGATTGGCCAAAACAACATAGGGTGCCATTAACTAAACCGAAGATTCAAAGAAAGACACTCTTATGTTGCGAACAGAAGAACTGACAGGATGGGCCATTTCGCATGACAGCGGAAGGACCTCAGACTGATCAATCAGATGTTCAGCGTGATAGCAGTCATTGAAAATGATGGCGCATCTTAGCCACCCAGAGCCACAGGCACCAAGCGCCCTAGAGCCTTCCCTGCGCAGACACTACCACCGCAATCAACCAACCATGGTCTACTGGGCCGTTGGATGTGTCACACGTGGCGTCAATATAGTGCCTTGATCTCGATCATTGGATGTGTGACACGTGGCGACACCACAGTGTCTTGATCTAGCCATTGGATGTATGAAACGTGGCGCTACCGCAGTGGTCTAATCTCGACCGTTGAATGTATGAACCGTGGCACTACCCAAGTCTCCAGATCTGGGCCATTGGATGAGTGCCAAGTGGCGGGACCACAGTCGCCAGATCTGGACCATTGGCTGAGTGCCAAGTGGCATAACCACAGTAGCCAGATCTGGGCCGTTGGATGAGTGCCAAGTGGCGGCACCACATTGGCCAGATCTGGCCCGTTGGATAAGTGCCAAGTGGCATAACCACAGTCGCCAGACTGGGCCGTTGGATGAGTGCCAAGTGGCGGCACCACAGTCGCCAGACTGGGCCGTTGGATGAGTGCCAAGTGGCGAGACAACAGTCGCCAGATCTGGGCCGTTGGATGAGTGACAAGTGGCGGGACCACATTCGCCAGATCTGAGCCGTTGGATGAGTGCCAAGTGGTGGGACCACATTGGCCAGATATGAGCCGTTGGATGAGTGCCAAGTGGAGGGACCACAGTGGCCAGATCTGGGCCGTTGGATGAGTGCCAAGTGGCGGTACCACAGTGGCCAGATCAACTGTTGGATGAGTGCCAAGTGGCGGTACCACAGTGGCCAGATCTGGGCCGTTGGATGAGTGCCAAGTGGCGGTACCACAGTGGCCAGATCTGGGCTGTTGGATGAGTGCCAAGTGGCGGTACCACAGTGGCCAGATCTGGGCTGTTGGATGAGTGCCAAGTGGCGGTACCACAGTGGCCAGATCTGGGCTGTTGGATGAGTGCCAAGTGGCGGTACCACAGTGGCCAGATTTGGGCTGTTGGATGAGTGCCAAGTGGCGGTACCACAGTGGCCAGATCTGGGCTGTTGGATGAGTGCCAAGTGGCGGTACCACAGTGGCCAGATTTGGGCTGTTGGATGAGTGCCAAGTGGCGGTACCACAGTGGCCAGATTTGGGCTGTTGGATGAGTGCCAAGTGGCGGTACCACAGTGGCCAGATTTGGGCTGTTGGATGAGTGCCAAGTGGCGGTACCACAGTGGCCAGATTTGGGCTGTTGGATGAGTGCCAAGTGGCGGTACCACAGTGGCCAGATCTGGGCTGTTGGATGAGTGCCAAGTGGCGGGACCACAGTCGCCAGATCTGGGCCGTTGGATGAGTGCCAAGTGGCGGCACCACAGTCGCCAGATCTGGGCCGTTGGATGAGTGCCAAGTGGCGGCACCACAGTGGCCAGATTTGTGCCGTTAAATGAGTGCCAAGTGGCGGTACCACAGTGGCCAGATTTGGGCCGTTAAATGAGTGCCAAGTGGCGGCACCACAGTGGCCAGATCTGAACCGTTGGATGAGTGCCAAGTGGCGATACCACAGTGGCCAGATCTGAACCGTTCGATGAGTGCCAAGTGGCGGCACCATAGTGGCCAGATCTGAACCGTTGGATGAGTGCCAAGTGGCGGGACCATAGTGGCCAGATTTGGGCCGTTGGATGAGTGCCAAGTGGCGGCACCACAGTGGCCAGATCTGAACCGTTAGATGAGTGCCAAGTGGCGGCACCACAGTCGCCAGATCTGGGCCGTTGGATGAGTGCCAAGTGGCATGACCCGAATGGGTGGATCTAGGCTGTTGGATGAGTGCCAAGTGGCGGTACCACAGTGGCCAGATTTGGGCCGTTGGATGAGTGCCAAGTGGCGGCACCACAGTGGCCAGATCTAAACCGTTAGATGAGTGCCAAGTGGCGGCACCACAGTGGCCAGATCTGAACCGTTAGATGAGTGCCAAGTGGCCAGATTTGGGCCGTTGGATGAGTGCCAAGTGGCGGCACCACAGTGGCCAGATCTGAACCGTTAGATGAGTGCCAAGTGGCCAGATTTGGGCCGTTGGATGAGTGCCAAGTGGCGGCACCACAGTGGCCAGATCTGAACCGTTGGATGAGTGCCAAGTGGCGGCACCACAGTGGCCAGATCTGAACCGTTTGATGAGTGCCAAGTGGCGGGACCACAGTCGCCAGATCTGGGCCATTGGATGAGTGCCAAGTGGCATGACCCGAATGGGTGGATCTAGGCTGTTGGATGAGTGCCAAGTGGCGGTACCACAGTGGCCAGATTTGGGCCGTTGGATGAGTGCCAAGTGGCGGCACCACAGTGGCCAGATCTGAACCGTTAGATGAGTGCCAAGTGGCGGCACCACAGTGGCCAGATCTGTGCTGTTGGATGAGTGCCAAGTGGCAGAACCACAGTGGCCAGATCTGAGCCGTTGGATGAGTGCCAAGTGGCATGACGCGAATGGGTGGATCTGTGCTGTTTGATGAGTGCCAAGTGGCATGACCCGAATGGGTGGACCTGTGCTGTTGGATGAGTGCCAAGTGGAGTAACCACAGTGGCCATATCTGGGCCGTTCGATGAGTGCCAAGTGGAGTAACCACAGTGGCCATATCTGGGCCGTTCGATGAGTGCCAAGTGGAGTAACCACAGTGGCCATATCTGGGCCGTTCGATGAGTGCCAAGTGACATGACCACAGTGCCAAGTGGCGGAACCCAATTGGTTTGACATATCAGCCAAGTGGCGGAACCCAAATTGATATGGCAGCGTCCACGGCTCATAGAACAACATTCCAACCGCCTGCACAGATAGGGCAGCACATTTCGAAAGAGTCGTCCCGGTAATGGTTTTAAATATTGCCCGAGAGTTCAGTGCCAAAGCTGCTAAAACCAGAGCTGCACACCAATATGATTGCTTGTTTCCACTCTTAAATCTAGCGGCGTTTTCCGTTATTGCGTGCGGTTTTTATTTATCTGAGCTACACACCATGGTTGCTTGTGATTGTCCAAGCGCCTTGTTTCTATCTGTACTGCCAACGATTTGTTCAATAGTATGGGCTCTCCCTAAACTCATATGAACGTTAAGCTCATATGACCGTTAATCCTGTAGCAAACAGATTTTGTTCTTGGTGCGCTCTTTATTTACAAATTCTGATAACAATTTGTAATTACTCAAATTGCAGCACGCACACAGTTGAAGCAAAAATCTACACACGATTGTCCCCTTGAGCCAAAGAGCCCCATGCTACCTTGCTTTGTGTTTGTGCTTGAAATTGATTGTTCTAAGATTTTCTTTTTTCTTCTTTTCATTCTAATAAACATATAAACTCACTCTATTTTTTCACATTCAAACTCGTAAGTAATATTTACAAACCCATTGATGGCCGATAAGTAGCGCCTCCACAGCTTCCCATTTGGTGTATGGACGACCGCCAGGTGGCACATTAACAACAACTTTTGTTAGTGGAATTTAGCAGAAAAATACTTATGTTTATAACCAATTTTTATCAACGTGGGATATATTGTTCGTGTGTATGAATTCCATAATTTATGTACAGAGAAGTCTGAATTTCGATTCGATATATTCCATGTATAGCAAATGTAGGACAACTTGAGAATGAGCTCAAACCTCATCGATTTCTCCTGGTAATCCATGTAAATGTAACGGCCAAGCATTCGAACAACAAAAACACAAGTAAATTTGATGTTCATTGCTAGTAATAGTTGCGTATTTTCTTACTGTCGTTCGCATATTTTCAGTGCAGCTAACAAATCCAATATAGATCATGGCTATTTATTATAAATTGAAAAGTGCAATGAACTATGTGTTAATGCATTTGAAAGCTCAGTTTATTTCTAATCAAGATTTCAAAACGAAATTTTTTGAATCCAAGTAATGTGAGTAAGCTCGGTATAGATATTGATATTGAGATTTCAAATGGGCCAAGCTAATATTTTATTATCTTTGAATTGTATTTTTTTTTCTTCTTCTATACATCATTATTATTAATTAATTACGAAGTGAGCAATGTGTACATTTTGTATTGATATTGAGATTTCAAATCTTTGAATTGTATTTTTTTTCTTTTTTATATATCATTACTATTAATTAATTAAGAAGTGAGGAGTGTGTGAGTGGAATGGAAAAACATTTTATTTTGGAATGTGATGTGTTTAAAGACGAACATTTCATTTTGGAATGTGATGCTTTCAAAGACATCAAAGAAAGTTATGGAAATATGTTAGCATTAGTTTCTTGGCATTGTCTTTTCAAGGATGAGATTGTTGGAAGGTTGGCACATCATCAATTTGAATAAGAAAAAGACTGAAATGCAAAACACTAAAAACAAGAAACTCATAATCCCATAGACTATTTTTAGTCCAACGAATTTTAAAATTTCATTCATTTCATTTTATATATATTTTCCAAAGTAACAAAAATCGCGATGTTATCGCGATTTTTTGAGAAAATCGCGAGTTTTTCAAGCGACCGATTTAATCGGCGATTTTTTGAACGATTTTTTGAAAAAATCGTCATCGCGATAAAATCGCGATTTTTACGAAAAAATCGCGATTATTTTGGTAAAAATCGTGGGCCCATCAAATAGAAACCCTATAAGTTCAAAAATCGATTTTTTTTTTTGTCATTTTTGCAGCCCTCTCATTTTCCTGACACACCCTGTTGGCAGTTCATGGTAATGTTAAATTCTTAAAGTAAAAGTGATATTTCCTTTATTTTTCATTTTCATCTTTTTACTTAAATTTTTAACATTACCATGAAATGACTCAGGATGTTTAAGAGTGGTTTCAACCTCATTGGATTTCATATGGAGAAACTAGAATTTTAGATTTCACTCAAAATTCAACAGACTTAATGGTTTTCAGGGTTTCATGGTTTGGGGATTTGCATTGTTTCCATTTGATTCTATTATGTGTAAGGGTATGAGATTGGCATTTGATCAAGAGTATGAAGTCCTTTAAGAACCTCGATGTTGGTGGCATTGATTGTTGAACTTTGTTGATGTTGGTGGTATTGATTGTTGAACTCCCCTACTGTGGCCTTAACAAGAATGTACCCTTCACTCAAAGGAAAACAACTGGTTAGGCATGTTAATCTTTTTCTACCGCATTTTAAGGTTGAGCAATCCAAGTCTGAAGACTTTGAGTTAGATGATGTTTATGTATCTCTTGTTGATGATCCCATTTCTAGTAGCGATGAATCAATGATGAGTTTCATGAGGAGGAGGAGGAGGAGCAACAATAGGAGGAGGAGGAGCAACAATAGGAGGAGGAGGTGACACCACCTACCCCTGCTACCGGTAGAGGACGTGGTCTACCTCCTTTAGCTCCTAGTGCTTCAGGATCTGGAGCACAACAGAGTCCATTGCCAGCCTCGCCAACTTCTTCGTCTAGAGGGAAAGCTGCTACATTTTCTCGCAAGAGGGGCAGAGGAAATCAGTAGTATAGGTTATTTGGTGCATTCCTTTGTATATAACATTATGACTCATGATATGAGATACATTATTATATTTTTTGTTGATATTTTGAGGTTGAGTAGAGACTTAGGACTTAGTATTCAGGACAGGATTCAGTTTTATGTGTGATGTAGCACTAGACATGATATTACACATCTTATATATTAGTTTTTTTTTCATATTTATGTGTCAATGCATTTATTTTATGTTGTAGATGCTTTAGATATTAAAAAAATTGAAAAAAATGAATATTTTTGTATGTGCCGATTTTTTCCCGACTTTTACGATTTTTTCCCGATTTTTACGATTTTTTCCGATTTTTTCCCCTCGGCGATTTTATCCCGATCGCGATTTTTGTTACTTTGATATTTTCATAAATTTAACTTGAAAATAATTAACAATAATATTAATAAATACCAGGTCCCAATAAGATTGTAAAGTCTGAATAATTGTTTCTCATTTTAATTATATCTTATAAATTTATTGTAAACAATGGGGCCTTACGGTCTAGTAGTGATTGATTGTGTGTTAGTTTTTTGATTGGGTGCATAGAAACATTTCTCTAATACTGTGCAGAATTGGAGGAAACCTGCACAAACTCAATTCTTTAATACTGCGCAGAATTGCAGGAAACCTGCACAAACTCAATTAAACTTTAGTAAAAACTTTTATGCCTACATGCATAAAATTAGTAATGCTTGGCCTCGATTAGTAATATCTGTTTCGTAAAAACTACCTGTAAGAGTTGATGATGGCAATATATAGTTGTTAGGCAGTTGCAAATTTTAATCTCTCGTCATATATTTTAGCAGAGTTTTTCATATGAATTTAATATCCAAAGGTTCAAATGGGATATATGGATATAGTAAATATTAATAATTATTAGAAAAAAATATTTAGATTAAATTAATTTATGAGTTTTGTTTTGTTTAGAAATGATTGTAAAACAAAATATATTTTATGTGGAATTGATATAAATTATGTTATTTTGATATTATATGATGTTTTAATAATTAATTATATTTTTTAAATAAAACTATTTAATGGTAAATTATTAAAAAATATGATAAGAAATCTAAGGATTACAAAATAATTGAATTAATAGTCATTGTAAGAGAATATATGAAATGGGTAATATTAAAATAATGTGATTTTTTTTTTAACACTATAAATGAGGAAATGGGGAGAGAAAGATGTAATATGTATACAAATTCAATTTAATTATTATTAGAAATAACATTCACTTTAGGCTGTTTGTTTTTATTATTATGGTTAAGATAAAATTTAATGAAAATTATTCATAATGAATTTATAAAGATATGCTTTTATTTAAGAACTATAAATATCTCTCCTATTAAGTCACATCCTTGGTTTTCATTGTATGACAATTTGCAATTTACTTCCCAAAGCCATTCATAAAAAACCAAACCAAGTAGAAAACAAAGTATTCTACTTGGTTTACATTGCTTCTTATTGAGCGAAACCCTAGTTTTGAGATCCATGGAAACATGGGAGAGGGGCACCCCTAGCTATAATTTGATATCATGAGTCAAATGAAATAAATATTTCATTGATTTGAGTTATGACAATTTTTATGGTTCAAAGTTGCAACTCACTTCTTGGATTCATTCAAAGGCATGTGGTGAATTGGTCATAGGGGCACAAAAACCAATCCAAGAAAAAAATTGATTGATGTCAGCTCTTGAAAGTATGTTTGGGTAAGCCCTCAACACATTATTCACGCTCATGGGACAAAATTTTCAAAATTTGACCCTAAATGGAAAAATTACACTACTTCTTACTAAGAAAAACACTTCCAAAATAATTGAATAAAAAAAGCTCCAAGCCAATTTATTCATGGGAGAGGGGTTCCCTTATAATCAAATATCATGATTCCAATAGAGGAGAGTTTGTAGATCTCATATATCAGTGAAGTTGAATTGAACTAATGACATTTTAGTTGACAAACATTATTTTATTATTTTTCCTTAGGAGATCACTTTTAGGCTGAAATTTATTCTAATGAACCTTCACACTAAAGATCTTGATATTGTTTTAGGCTTAATATCAACAAAAGAAATATGAGATAGATTACGTGAAAATTTCATGGGCAATTTTAGGTTGAAATTTTCTCTAATGTTTATAGATTTCACATTTTGCTTGAGTATTCCATTGTTGTTCTTGCATACAGGGACAATCTTTATAGTAACCATCACATACTAGCTTCCATACACTAGGTCCATAAGCTCTCAGTTCATATTTTACCTTATCTATCCATTCATGAAAGTTTGCTTCACTAAGAAAAGGTACACTTCGATAGACCATGACTCAACCAGATCTATCTTCAAGTTGTTATACTTACACAAAAATGAACCTTCTCTGATCCCAATTAACGAAAACTTAACTAAACTGAGAGACGGGGGGGCTGAATCAGTGTAATACATTCATGGACTACTTTATCTTTTCTTCTTAATGTTTATCTGAACTATTCAGTGAATAATTTAACACCAAATAAAATGTAGATCTAATATACGAACAATATGTAATTTTTGAACCATAACATAATATATTTCATGAAAGCATAAAAATCATCACATATGGATACCAGATATAAGTGGAAATCCATAGAGGGAGAAAACCATGACTTTGTTATTGTATCCTACCACCTACCCATTTTTCTCCTTTTTTTGGTTTCACTCTTTTAATATTTCTCTCCTTTATCCTTTCTTATTTCTTTTTCTTCTTTTCTCAAAATTTTCTTTAGCTTGCAGAGTGGTATTGTGACGTTTTTGAAATTGTGATTTTCAATTTCTTTTTGAAATTGAGAACGAATCATATCAAGAGAAGTTGGAAACTCAAAACTATTATAGCATATGATGTATGAAAGCTCTAAACATCTTATACTCCAATTAAGTTACCAACATTGTTGAAGCTTGAATGTACCTAGCTTTTCATTTGGCCTATTGTTAGATTTTGAATACCTACTATAATGAGATCCACAATGTTCAAAAGCTCTGTGAATCTGACAACATAGATAATGGGGAGGATCAATATATCAAATCGACTTAGTAGAGGTAGAAGGGTCGATTGTCTCTACCATATTGGCAACACATAAAGGCGCCATCTGAAAGGGCAAAAGTTTCCATGTGAATGCCAATGAAGACTGTTGATTTACAACAATTCTTGCCAATATTTTATTCTATATTATCAAATTGCAACTAAAACAAAATGTAGTATACTGTAGTATAATTTTTACAAAGCCTTCTTGTTATAAATCTATTTGCCTTCTTTGTTTTTGCACCATCCTCAAAATGACTTGCTCCATCATTGGTAGTAAGTGTTCCATATTTTTCCCTTTTGATTAGTCTCACTAGCATTTTGGATGTTTTTTCAACTTTCAACTTTCAGATGCTTGTGTGCAAGGACCTTCTATTTTTTCTTGTTCTTCAAGATGAGTCAAGGAGGTTTAGGGTTTGCTCCAACTCATGTGAAACTTTGGTCTCACCATATGCATGATCTTTTCCAGGACATTTTTGGAGTTGTTCTCCCCCTGAGATGGTGCTTCTCTAACACTATCATTTATCAATTTATTCTTTGATTTCATTAGAAGCTCCCCCTGCGGCCACGATGACTTCATTTTGTCATTGAAGTCACAAACTACTCCTTTTTCTTCCTTTTCCATACTTTAGTAGATTGGTTTTTTTTGTGTGCATTCCTTTCCTTGTTTGGTCTTCTTTGATTGGCTTCCATCATTTGTCTAGATTGCTTTAGGATATATAGCAGTTTGCAGTCTTTGGCCATGTGGCCAAGATTGCTACACAAATAACATTTTATATGGCCAATAAATGGAACAAACAGTGTGTAATTTATTGAGTCACTTCTACTTTTATTTTCATACATTTTTCATTCAACTGCTTTATGTCGAAATCCACTGCACAAATAACAACAACATAAAGATGATTTATGTACTTGGTAGATGATTGCCTTCTTTGCTTGTTTTCTTAAGGAAGCCTTTTTGTTTGCTGCATTTTCTGCTAATTAAACTTGATTTTCTTTATCTTACATTGTGCCGCAACATGTCTAGGTTCATGGCAAGAAAAACATGTGATACCTTTCAAAGGAGAAAATACTCTCCTTTGAGATCTTCCAAATTTGCTCAATTTGTCTCTAGGAGAAAATGACCTTTTTTCAAAGGACCATTTCTTCATCTCATTCTTTGGCTCTTGATGTCGCTTCATGCTTTTGTTTACTTCTTTACAAATCATGTTGCTACTAGCTTCTTCTTTTGTAGGTATTTTTGATGTTCTCATGTTGTCTTTAATGGCTTCCTTATGTAAGTTATCCTTAGAGACAATTTCGTCTTGAATCTTTTTACATAGTCTATTCTTTCATCTATTTCACTTTTGGATGAAACAATCTCATCCTCCAACCTTTCACACTAATTTTATTTCTCCTTCAATCGATTACTCATCACCTCTTCTATTGTCCTTGCATCCTCAAGTTGTGTCCTTAGGCTAATACTTTCCTCCTTGAATTCATGTTCTCTTTCATCACATATCCACAACAGTTTCTTATGGTCTCTACTCTCATTCTTAGTCTTTCTATTTCAACTAGGATTGAGTCAAGCATAGCTCGATGTTCAGTTAAATTTTCATTTATATTTACCTCATGAAAGTCAAGTATATTCACACTAGCATATGTCTCATTTGATTGATTTCTTTCCTTTTAAGAACCTTTTTTCTTCTTCTTTTTATTCTCATTTTCTATATTTTTGCTACTTGTATTTCCTTCATGCATGAGCTGCAATCTATCCTAGATTTCTTTTGTTGATATTAAGTCTAAAACAATACCAAGATCTTTATTGTGAAGGTTCATTAGAGGAAATTTCAACCTAAAAGTGGTTTCCTAAGAATAATTAATAAAATAATAGTTAAAATAATAAAATAAGAATAATGAATTTTGGTGGGAAAAAAATAAAACTACTTTTTTAAAGTGTATATATGACTTATCTCCTTATATGGGTTCTCGTTGGATGTGGAATTTAATTCCCCATCAACACATTTTTTTAATGTATCTTCAATTTTTATTAATGTGAGTCATCTCAAACGTATGCATAATGAGTACTCGTTGTATGGGGAATTAATGTATCTTCATTTTTTATCGATGTGGGTCATCTCAAATGTATGCATAATGAGTAGTCATTGGATGAGGAATTTAATTCTGCATCCAATGAGTGTCTACACTTGAAATTTCAGTAAAACTATTAGGAGATAAGCCAAAAATAGAATTAAAAATAATAGTTTTTTTCCCTTCAAAATTCATAACTCTTATTTTATTATTTTTCCTTAGGAGACCACTTTTACGCTGAAATTTCCTCTAATGAACCTTCACAATAAAGATCTTAATATCAGCAAAATAAATATGAGATAGATTGCGTGAAAATTTCATGGGCACTTTTAGGTTGAAATTTTCTTTAATGTTTATAGATTTCACATTTTGCTTGAGTATTCCATTGTTGTTCTTGCATAGAGGGTGAATCTTTACAGTAACCATCACATACTAGCTTCCATAAACTAGGATCATAAGCTATCAATTTAGATTTTACCTTATTTATCCATTCATGAAATTTTGTTTCACTTAGAAAAGGTACACTTCGATAGTCCATGACTCAACCAAATCCATCTTCAAGTTGTTAGAATTACACAAAAGGGAACCTTCTCTGATACCAATTAATGAAAACTTAACTAAACTGAGAGACGTGAGGGAGGGGGGAGGGCGGGGGGGAGAGGGGGGAGGGGGGTGAATCAATTAGTACATTCATGGACAACTTATATTTTCTTCTTAATGTTTATCTGAACTATTTTGTGAACAATTTAACACCAAAAAAAATGTAGATTTAATATATGAACACTATGTAATATGTGAACCATAACATAACATATTTCATGCAAACATAAAATCATCACATATAGATACCAAATATAAGTGGAAACCCATAAAGAGAGAAATCCATGACTTTGTTATTGTTGTGATGCAAAGGCAAACTCCTACACTCTCATCACATCTGATTTTCTGTAGGCTCCAGCTTACATGATGCTACTACTTCAATTTTTTGCAAGATATAACATGCAAGGAGGCTCCAACTCCCATAAGTTTTTTTCAAGCTACAACCCACAGGAGTCTCCTATCTCAACAAGCTCAAACCTATTATTTATCAAGCTACAACTTGAAAGGAGACTACAATCCCCTGATACAAACAAGAAACAACAATGTTTCAGTTACCTAGTCTATAAATTTGCATACCTCTATTTATGTTGTTGCTTCTTCTTCTCCTCAAATATGCTTCATATCAGCTCTATATATCTGCTAGGAAATTAATGAAGAACACTACAATAATCTCTCACATTCTCTAACGATCTAAAAAATATTCAACTCTATTATGAAACCAGCTCCAAAAATAGAAGAAAAGAGAGATCAACGTCTTAGAAATAATCCACTTAGAGGAGGCAACCTCCTTTACATTACATAAATGAACAATTCTTGAATGATACAAATGACAAAACCTCCTATATATAAGAGTCCATGGGGTCACAATATAATCCTAGCCAACCTAACAATAATAATGTAAAGGCACAATAATAACAATATTGGGGTGACAGAGGTACAACAATAACAATAAGGGGGCTACACTAACAAAAATAAGGGACCACACTAGTAATATAGGGACCCAACATGCCCCTCTCCTTCAAAAAAGTGTTGTCCTCAACGCTTGAGTAGCTCTGGGTGTTTCTGTATAAAATTATCGTCCTCCCATGTAGAATCTGCAGTGGGTAAGTTCTTCCACTTATGATATACTTTGAAATTGATCAATTTCGTAGCTTTCGAGTTCTTGTTTCCGTGACTGATTTAAGCATGAAACACGGAAAACTGGATGCACTCGCGACGAAGCAGGAAGCTCCAATTTGTATGCCATAGTACCAATCTTTTGTAACACCTTGTAAGGACCATATTACTTTGGTGATAATTTATTATCCTTCTTAGCTTGCTTGAGGGACTTTTGTTTGTATGGTTGTATCCGTAAAAATACCAAGTCTCCTACATCAAAACTTCTCTCGCTAGGATGTTGATATGCTTGTTGTTTCATTTGATTTTGTGCCAAATTTAGGTTATCCTTTAAGAGTTGGAGAAACTCTTGTTTATGCTCAATGTGATCTTCCACTTAATGAACCTTATAATTTTCTCTTAAAGATGATGCGATGGACGATGGATGATAGCCATAAAGTGCCATAAATGCAGTCATTTTTGCTGCAGTATGGAAGGAAGTGTGATACCACCATTCAACGAGAGGTAACCACTTGACCTATTGTGTTTGTTTATTAGATACAGAACAATGAAGATATCCATCCAAACATTTATTCACTATCTCAGTTTGACCATTAGATTGAGGATGATAAGATGAGTTATGAGCTAGTTGAATACCCAAACAAGAAAATAATTTCTTCCAAAAATTTCCAGTAAAAATGGGATCTCTGTCGCTTACAATAATCCTTGGGTTTCCATGTAGCTTTTGAATTGTTTCTATAAATGTAGTAGCAACTATACTTACTTTAAATGGATGAGATAATGCACAAAAGTGTGCATATTTGGTAAGTCTATCAACTACCTCCATGATGACACTCTTTCCTTCGGACTTAGGTAAACTTGTGATAAAATCCATTGAAATTTCCTCCCAATGTTGACTTGGAATGGATAAAGGTTGTAGAAGACCTGAGGTCTTAATTGTCTCAACTTCATTTTGATGAAAAACCAAACATTCCACCACAAAATTTTGAATATAAGATTTAAGTCCATCCCAAAAAAATTGTTTCTTCACCCTGTGGTAAGTTTTTAAAAATCTCGAGTGTCCTCCTAAAGAAGAAGTGTGCAATTCCAGAAGAATATTTTGTTTTATTTGGGAATTATTACAAAGATATACGCGATCTTTGTACCATAAGGAACCATTTTTCCAACTAAATGTATTAGATGTACTAGGATCTTTCTGCAACTTTTGAATGACTGTCCACACTTCTTCATCCTTCTTCCATTCATCCCTTGCTTCGGTTATCCAATCTTGTTGGATAATAGAAATGGAACAAAGCAATGATTCCACCTCTTCATTCTTTCTTGAGAGTGCATCTGCAACAACATTTAGCTTCCCTTTTTTGTAAATGATTTCAAAGTCATAACCCAACATCTTTGTGACCCATTTTTGCTGCTCTTCTGAAGATATTCTTTGTTTCAAAAAATGTTTAAGACTATCATGATCAGTTTTTACCTTGAAGTGTCTTCCCATTAGGTAAGGTCGCCATTTCTTTAGTGCTTGTAGTATTGCTAACATTTCCTTCTCATAAATAGCTTTCTGTAAATACTTTCCTTTGATTGGACGACTTTAAAAATCAATGGGTCTTCCTTCTTGCATTAAAAAAACACCAATTCCATTTCGTGAGGCATCATAATCCACAATAAAAGTTTTTGTGAAGTCTGGCGTAGCTAATACCGGTGTTAGGCATATTTCCTCTTTAAGATGTTCAAAGGCCTTAGTTGCTTTAGGAGTCCATGAAAATGCATCTTTCTTCAATAATGTTGTTAGAGGTACTGCTATTCTCCTATAATTCTTAACAAACTTGCGATAATACCCAGTTTACCTGAGAAATCCTTGCAACTTCTTTATGGTTGTGGGGACTTTCCATTCTTTAATGGCTTTAATTTTGTTAGGGTCTACCTTAACACTATTGTGAAATACAATATGACCCAGATATTCCACCTCTTGTACTCCAAAGAAACATTTGGATGTTCTTGCATATAATTGTTTCTCCTCCAATAGTTTGAGCACCCTGTCAACATGTTGAACATGATCCTTCCAAGACTTGTTGTAGATTAGTATATCATCAAAAAATACTAGAAATTTTTTTCTAAAGGAAGGGTTTGAAAATGGAATTCATCAACCCTTCAAATGTAGAAGATGCATTAGTAACGCCAAAAGACATGACCAAAAATTCATAATGACCCTCATGAGTTCGAAATGTTGTTTTCAAAATATCTTCAATCTTCATTCTAATTTGATGATATCCTGAACGAAGATCCAACTTGGTAAAATAAATTGCTCCATGTAATTCATCCAATAATTCATCAATCACAGGAATGAGAAGTTTATATTTAATAGTGAACTTATTGAGCTCCCTATAATCCAGACACATGCGCCATGATCCATCCTTCTTGTGCACCAATACTACTGGAGCAGAGAAAGAACTTTGACTAGGTTGGATTATACCAACGTTTAACATTTCTGCAATCATATGTTCAATTTCACTCTTTTGGACATAAGGATATCTATAAGGCATGAAGTTTGGAGGAACACTTCCTGGAATCAAATGAATAGCTTGATCATGATCACGAATAGGTGGGAGTCCTTTGGGAGTTTCAAACACCTTGGAATGATTGTCCAAGACGTTTTGGAGATCTGGAAAAATAGATGATTTTGATGTTGGAACTTCTTGTGAGCATAATTGTGTAATTACACCTCGTTGTTCTTTCTTCAAAATATTTTTCATGACATTAGAGCTTATTATCTTTTTCGGCTTCCTTGCAATACCCCATAATTCGTCTTCCTTTCCTTCTGATTTAAAAAAAAAAAAAGAAAAAAAAAAAGAAAAAAAGAAAAGAAAGAAAAGTTCTTGAAAATTAAAAGCTATTGTCCCCAAAGATTGTAACCATTGTACTCCTAGTACACCATCGACACCTCCCATTGGAATGGAAAGCATTAGACTATTCAATACATATTCCCCCATGGTTATCTTGATATTATGGCATTTTCTAGAGCAATTTATAGTTCTTCCATCTGTAACCATCACTTGACATTCTGGTGTTGGGTATAGGAAACAATTCAATTCCTTGGCTACCTTACAATGAATAAAATTATGGGTACCACCCGAATCAATCAACACTATTACCTTTTTCTTCTTGATATGTCCTTTTACCTTGAGAGTTTGAGGAGTGGTAATTCTTGCCAATGCATTACACAATATCGTCAGACTCATTTCTTCTTCTTCTAGGGTTGGTTCTTGGGTTTATATCGTCTTTTTTTGAAGTTTCTTGTTCATTTTATTCTTCCTCTTCAAAATCTATGTAAAATAATTTCTTCTCAGCACACTTATGACCTTTAGTGTATTTGCTATCACAACTGTAGCAAAGCCCTTTTGCTCTTTTTTCTTCCAATTGTTGTGGTGTCAACCTTGTAGGTTGTGGCAGTCTAGGACTAGTGACATTTCCATCTTTATAGATGTGATTGGTAGGATTTCTTGTCGCCATAATTTTACATTCAATTTTTCTTGCCAACTTGAATGTCTTCTCCAATGAATCAGGTTCCCAGACATAAACCTCATGTTGGATGTTATCCTTTAAAGTCCCTATGAAGACATCAATCTCATGTTCCTCTGGAATATCAATTATCGTTATATTCAATTTTTGGAAGTCCTCAATGTGCTCCACCACTGAACCATTTTATTTGAGATTTATCAATTGGCTAAAAAAAGTGTTGCTCTTTGTATCCTCATAATGTGATATGAGTTCCTCCATAAAAATAAACCAATTGACAATTTTTTTACAGGAGCAAAGCCATAGATATCATACAAATATATTTTTTTCTAAATATAAAGTTGCAATGCATACCTTTTGTGTGTTTTGCACATTATTGAAATCAAAATATTGCTCCATTTGTAGAATCCATGTTACGGGATCCTTGCCATTAAACTTCCTCATATCGATCTTTGTAATATGGTGGGTCTTCCATCCAACATTAGAGTTTATGAAATCATGATTAAAATTTATTTTTTTCTCATCATGAGTTTCATCTACTATCTTTTCACTATTAGGAAACATTTCTTGTATCAACTTTGTCAAACCTGCCATGTCTGCTTTTAGATCATTCTTCATGTTTTCCATTTTTTCATTGATCTTAGCTTCCATGACATCCATCTTAGCTTCCATGCCAGCTTCCATGCCATTCTTCAAACCATCCATCTTAGCTTCCATGCCTTTCTTCAAACCATCCATATTTGCTTCCACGCCTTTCTTCAAAACTTCCATTTCATTTTTTTTTTGTTCTTTACGAGAGCGAAATTTGGTGCACTTTCTCGTGTAATTTTGATATGTCATGTTGCACTTCTTCGTCTTCATGAGTCATAGTAGATATTTCTGAAGGCTTAATGGGTGTTGAATTCTTTTTAGGGGGAATTTTAGAACCCAATACTAATATATATTCTACAATATGCCCTTGGAATCAATTCAAACTGGTTCTTCAAACAAGGCTTATGCAGTTCGAAGAAAAAAATACACACATTTTTCTTACTTTTGAGGAGCTCGATATTGAAACTGAATTATCTCTATGATTTCGGATCTTCAATATCTGAAACTTGGTCCTGTAGTAGCCCTTTGAATCTTCTTTCGAATGCCACAGGTCTGACCTGATTTGGATTCTTCAAGGCACAATTATGCCCAATCCCCCACAATGACCTAATTATGGACTGGTTCAGTAGAGAAACTTGTACGGTGTGCCATGTGTCACTATTTCCTCCTTTGGCTCTGAAATTGATACATAAGAAACTACAGTCCGTGTAATTGCGACCAATTTTTACGAAATTCCAATCTGATGCTCAGAGAGAGAGTTATGATGATTTTCCCACAGTCACCTATTTGAGATGAAATTCGGTAGCCTGAAAAAACCCCAACTTGCACATATCATATCTACAAAAATATTGTGAACCAAGATCTAAAATTTTTGCACGAAGTTGCTCAGGATTTCAGCTTATCTCTGTAAAAAATTTAGCTTCTTAACCTTCATAGAAAAAAAAATTATAGCGAAAATTCCACGATGACCTGTTTAGGTGAAAATCAGGGGCCTCAAAAACCCTAACTTCCATAGATCAAATCTCTGAAAATATTGCGAACCAAGATCTAAAGTTTTTATACGACGTTCCTCAGGATTTCGGCTTCACTTTGTAAAAATTTCAGCTTATGGACCTTCGTAGAAAAAAAAGTTATAGAAAAAATTCCACGATGACCTGTTTGGAGTAGAGAAACCCTAGAATCCAAAGCTCTGATACCAAATGTTATTAAACCAACTCCAAAAATAGAAGAAAAGAGTGATCAACGCCTTAGAAATAAGCCACTTAAAGGGGGCAACCTCCTTTACATTACATAAATGAAAAATTCTTGGATGATACAAATGACAAAAGCTCCTTCTATATATAGGAGTCCATGGGATCACAATACAATCCTAGCCGACATAACAATAATAATGTAAAGGCACAATAATAACAATATTGGGGTTACAAGGTCCCGGATGCGGGTGAATAATACGAGTAGGTGGATGGCGAGCCCAACACGTGACACATGGCTCAGCCACATGGTCACATATGGGCTCAAGTCGATGGCATTTATATATTCCAACTGGTCTCATCACTTTAGCATTAATTCGCCCGAACATCGATGCAGCTACCACCTTTTCAAAATGCCTCCGGGCTGCAACATTCTGCCATCACCCTCCAACTACATTTGTCTCTCTGTGGTCTCATAGCCGAGCTCTAGAACGCCCACAGGGAGGCAGTGCAACCTCTATTGTTGCATTACTCTGGCTCCTGGTCACCATTTCTCTCATACCCTCCATTGCAGCTTCAATTCTGCTCCAAAGTATTCGATTCCTCAGCCTTCTGCTCCTTTTGCTCAGCCTTCTCCGATCATTTGCATATCCAATGCCTCCAACAACTCCATCATGCCCAGGCGACACTGAATGCGATGCCGCCGAGGTAGTGGGCGTGGGCGGGCATCTCGTCCTCCGCAGTCCTTCTGCATTGAGTCATCCTCGGCCTCACGATGAGCTTTTTGGCCACTGCCCTGCTACTCGTAGTGGCAGAGGCCGAGGACATGCTTCACAGCTGTCTCTCTTTGTCTTTCTTGAAGGCATCTTTGTGCTACGCCACCCCTCCAGCTGCCGCTCTCCACCTTTGCCTCATTTGAATTCTCGGCCCCCTCTGCCTACGAAGAACTCTTCTCAATTCCACTATACCTGTGCTCTGGAACGCCCTCGCCTCATAGCCACCATTACCATCAGCTTCAAGGAGGAAGCTTCCCTTGCTGCAAGCCCCAGCCCCAGGAAAAAGCTTAGAAAATCCACTATTGACTCGGCACCTCTTCCGCCCTCGCGTAAGTCTGAAGCCCTTCCAGTAAATCAGGGCGCCCCCTCCTCCAGTAGTAACGACAAGGGCAGTAGTGGCAGTGGTAGTAGTGCCAGCGATAGCTCAGATTGGTCAGGAGACGAAGGCTACAAGGGCAGTGCACACACTGCTCGCACCGCCATATCTCCAGAACTAGCAGCTCAACATACGAAGCATGCAGACGAATCCTACAATGAGTGCAAGTGCCTCATTGTGGAGGAACCACTGCCTTTGCACAATGACACCTAGCTTGAACATGTTTTTTTATTCAGTTCTGTTAATTTTCTGGGCTACTATGTTTCTCTGGAATACTTTCATAATACTCAACTATTTTTTGTATGATGTTGGTTTCACATATGTGGGTAGCTGCAGTAAGACTGGTTTCCCCATCTAGGGCAGTCACTATTTGGATTTTTTGACTTCTAATGCCTCTGGAATTGGCTAGTTCAACGATTCCAGGGGTACAAAAATAACAATAAGGGAGCTACACTAACAACAATAAGGGACTACACTAGTAATATATGGGCCCAACAAACTCTCCAACCTCAGACACTTTTATAATTGAACATTAATGGTTGTTAGTATTCCACACACATGAATATGAAATGGAATAAAATGTCTCTTTGCATTTCAAATGTGTCTCTTCAATTCCAAAACAGCTTAAAATCTTGAATACTAAAATACATAAAAATAATTTGATCATATTCAAAACATATGAATTCATATTCTTCAACATAAATTTCAACACATTCAGATAACATGCATTAATATAGTCCATTAATAATACTAGAGCTCCAAGAAAACCATGCCATAAATTACACCATATAAAAACAAGCTCCAACAAGTTATTATCCTTCACCTCCAATACCTACATCAACACAAGCGTGCATTTTCCTTAGCATTGCATCATGTCTTTGCCTTGCCAATTAGAGAAATTTTGAGGTCTAAAATGGGCCTCCTAAGAAAAATGTATAACCAAAATAAATTTTATAAGAACCAATAGGATTCAAGAAGATGATGTCAACCATGGGGGATGCTTCACCATTTTTGAAGTAAAAAAGTAAAAAGATTAAAAATAATAAAATAATAAAACTACTTTTTTCAACTCGTATTTTCAACTTATCAACCTAAGGTTTTACTCAAATTTCAAGCGAGAGTACTCGTTCAATGCAAAATTCAATTCCTCATGTAAGGAGTACCCATGTTGCATAATTTCGATGGACCCTGCTAAACGAAAAAATAAGAAATATATGAAAAAATGTGATTGCAATCATGTTTTTCAAGTATTTCTCATTTTTCGTGTATAAGGGTCCATCGAAAGTATGAAACATGCGAACTCCTTGGATGAAGAATCAAATTCTACATTCAATGAATGTTCCCGCTTGAAATTTGAGTAAACCCATAGGGAGATAAGTTGAAGATACGAGTTGAAAAAATAGTTTTTTCTTTTTTCCCTCTAAAATTTGATGATGTAATCTAATATTATTTTATTATTTCCACTATTATTTTATATTTCCTTAGTAGGCCCATTTTAGACCTCAAATTCCTCTAATGGCTTTGCCTTGCATCACAACAATCTCCTCAAATAAGCAATCTTCAAATCAACCTTGTACAAAACATATGCAAGCATCAATCATTGTCACAACATATATGTAAGCATAAATCAATGAACCTCTTTACACAATTATGCATACATCGACTGCGCCAGTATATTTTTTGCTCCTTTGTTCTACTATCAATATTTCTCACATAGCTAGCATACCTTGCACCAAAACACAACAAGAATACCAAGCATAACAAGTTTCTTTGTAACCATGACAACCAAGCGATTAACTCAACCATATCTAGCATACTTTGTTGCTCCTTTGCCATAAAAATATATACAACATCATCAACATGTAATCATCTCAATCATGCAATAAAAACATATGAAACCAAGTTGTTCACTTCCAAGGCATAACAATACATGTTCATTTATGGATATATTAACTCTGCAATCAACTCAATATGCCTTGACATCAATCATAATAGACATGCTTCCTTGTTCCTTTGCCATCACCCTTTACATCACATGTTTGTATTGCATTCTCATTCTCACTACCTTGCTACATGATGCATGATGTACCTTGTTGTCAAACATCACTGCAACAGACCTTGCTACTCCTAATGTTCCTTTGCTATCAATGACAATAATGCCAACACAAAGTACTTGCAGAAATAGTCTCCTCCATTTTGGAATGTACTGAATCTATGGACTTTGAAAAAACTGTAAGGGAACTGGCTCGAATTCCAGTCTTTTCTTAATAGAAATCCATACTCATTCCTTCAAAAAAAAACATCTACTCCATACTTTATTCTCAAGATTCTCACTGAGCAGATTTTTTCTAAAGATTGCTTGTTTATCTTTGTTGTTAAAGATAGTTAATTTACTATATGAGAAATATACTACAATTTGAATTTTCTCTCTTAAAATTCATGGTGATGATGCTTCCACTCGATTTTCAACCCCACTTCTATAGATTGTTTCTTTTCTTTTTTAATTATTTGGTTCTCAACTATCAACTAATGCCCTTATTATGGTGATATTTCTACAATAATATATAAGATTAAAGTTTTTTACCAACAAGGAATTGTTTTTTCTAGCACATCATTCTTTTCAAATATATGTCACCATTAGCTAAAGCTTGCTTCAACAAATATTTATGTCATGCCAAATGAAGATATGCTATGAATTGTCACCTTGGTTGTATGCAACTTAGTGAACTAATTCTAGCCGAGGAAGATAACATTCCTAAAGTGTCTACACTTACTAGAGAGTATACCATACCACATAAGATGCTCACAACTAGCATCCTAATAGTCTTCTTATCAAAATATGCTCTTAAACCATTTCCCAAGCCACTCCCAACAAAACGAGTTTCAATCAACTCATTAATAATCAATTTTAGTCTTGTGATGGATATGTTCTTTGAAGTTGCGATCTTTACCAATGTTGGAGAAATACAATTGATGACAAAACACGATTCAATCTACAAATATATATCCAAGATCCTCATTGATTTAACTCGATTGTTTTGTTTAATCCTGAGATAATCCTAATGTAGATGGTGATCCAAAATGGATCCAAACCAATGAAGGGAAAGACAAAGTACCTACAAGGTGATTAAGCAATTAAGCAATTTCAACACAATCATGTAAGACAATTCAAATATAAGAGTTGAGTGAGTGTAATGAGTGTTGGCATTTCCTTCTTCACCCTCATTCTCAAGAGGTTTGTTGGCCAAGGAGAGGAGCATTTGGGTAGTGAGCCAAGAACACATTTTAACCAAAGATTGCCAAAATGAAGAATTGAGCCCCCATTCAAAGTTGGTTTCCCATTTATGTTTTTAGGGTAAAATTTGTGTGTTTTTTTTATGGTTGCTTGATATTTCCATTGTTGTCAATTTCATATTATTAGACTACATAGTTCAAAACCATACTATATTCTCTATTCATTATGTTTAATGTGATAATGTATGCATAGTAAAATGAAATCACTAGCATTGGTGGTTAATTCAATTGAAACCTCTTATAAATGAAGTTTTGGTTGTTGTTTTAATAAATACATTAGAGTATTGTTTGAGATAGTGTCTTCACATGGCCGTTGATATGTTGTTTCACACACACACACACACACACACATTTTTAACAAATCACTATTACACATAAACTTAATGAAATGAAACAATTAGAAAGGCCATGCCATCCATTTCAATTCTAGAATAGATGTGGGGTATGGATTGCAGAGTCATTGCAAATTATTAGCTAAATCACTAATTTTATCTTTCAATAGTATTAAGCTATGGATTGTTTAGGCAATTGGATGAATTTATCACTAAAGACTCTAACTCTCTTTCGTTGGTCAAATGATCACCCGATTGGATCATTTTAGATTTGCGGGGTGAATTTCTTCCTCCCTATGTGTTCTAATTAGTTGCCAGGAATTTTGAATAACACATGGACATTCTAATAAGCTATTGGGAATTTTAAATAGTGGCTAAATGTTCTAATTAGTTACTAGGAAATTTAATTAGTGGTTGAACATTTTAAATATTGGTTAGCCATTATAATCAGTCCTTAGGCCATTTTTCCTCACCCACAACCCATACAATGGTCATATATGCTATACACACCCTACTTGGGCTCTCTTCCTCTTTATCTAGACAATTCAATTAATTGTTGGTCAACCAAGCCATTGTTGCATCCAACATCATGACTCATGTACTAACATATTAATTTTGACTATGGAAGATATAGTTGAGAGGATACCCTAGTGGATTGTAGATTCTCGATCAAGAGGAGATTCTTGTAGATGAATTCATAATGGTTGCTCTTAAGAATTTACCCAAACATTGAATTCATAAAGAATCAACAATCTAAACATGGCATTTATAAAAGAAATAAACATTGATGCATTTCTATTTACAATTTATAGGTTTGATAATGTAAATCGTAATCCACCTACAATGTTCTTTTCCGTGTAGAGATAACATGGAAAAAGCGAGAATTTATTCTTGCAATGTTATTGACACTGAGATGTCAGGGAAAAGATAACATCCATGCAAAGGACATCTACATTTTGGTGTGGTATAAGAGATGGTGTAGGAGAGGAAAAATATATAGTGGAAATCACATGTACCATTCCAATCTCCATAGCCATTAAGATGGAGAAACCCATTGTCGAAAATATCTAAATTTCCATTTAATTATTTTAAATAGTAAAATCATAAAATAAAAGAACAAGTGGTTAGATGAGGATATAACAACTATTAGTGTATTCTTTTGAAGAAATTGAAGAAACAAAGGTTTTTGTAGATTAGAAACATTGTTGAGTTTGACACAAAACTTAAAGGTTGTAACAAGTAGTTGCAGGTTGGAGATCCCAAAGGCAGAGCATAGTAACCATCCTTCTTTACCATTAGAGGGTATTGAAGGAGAAGTTGATACTTGAAACTATTCTCAAGGGATAAGCCTTACAACCATCAAAAGAATTGAGAAACAAAATTCTTAGGGGAAAAATATTGTCACAGTCTACTATTTCTTTATTGGCTCTATTGTAATTGAATTATCAACTAACTATTGGGTGCAAGTTACACTAGAAAATAGTGGGAAATTGACTAACATATTGTAAGATTTATATCCATTCAGAAATGGAGCTAGACACATAAAATTGATTGGAATATTGAAAACTAATGTTTATTTTCCACTGCATAGTATTTTAACATATTGTGTGTATGTTATGTAAGTGAAAGAGAAAACCAACCAATACCCAACATAGGTTGCATAGACAACAAGTTGTACAACCTTAAGAAGTATAGAGAACCTTGTATAGGGAAAAGGAAAAAATACTTAATGGCCTCTAAAACACAAACAACTCTATTCACAAACTCCTCTATACAAGTCTAAGAATAGAGTTGAGAAATAGACTGTAACTTAAAGTTTGCAAAGGATCCATGTTGGTGAAGTGAGTGGGTTATAAGCCCCTTGTTTATGAATTCAATAATATTATAACAGTTGCATCCTTACTATGAAAACTGCCAAAACTTTGAGCATAACATTGAAACCTTAGCATGGGTAAACCAAGCAAAGAAAAGTTGGAACACTTAAGAGCCAACAATGTTGAGCTCTAAGAAGAGAACAAACACTTGCAAAAGTAGGTCCAATTTCCAACAAAAGGATAACATAGATGGAGAAGAACCTTGATATCTTTGCCAAATTACTACCATTACTAAAGAGGAAGCTTGATGAATGCTGACTCGACTATCTCATTGTGGTAATGGAATATTGGGACAAGTAGAGAGTTCAAATTATACGTCTTGGTTAAAAGGTCCTCCAAATGGATAACTCATAAGAATATAAGCTCACTCAAATGATGTCATAGCTACAATAGAATTTGGCAAAGAAAGGCTACGCATTGGAACAGATACAAGCAAATATCCAAGAGCAACTAGGAGCAAGGCCAACATCCATGGCCATCACCTTAACCAACACCATGATGAAAAATCAATTTGGAAATCTCACCTTGTTTGGACTCCTCTCATGAACATTTTGGTGATTTTGAAAATCATACTAAAGGCATTAATTCCAAACTCCCAAGGCATATGGGGTATGGTGGAAAAGGGCTAGTAAAGAGAACATAGGGATTATTGAGCCCCATTATAGCTACATCATGGATCAAGCATGAAGCCTTAGCATTTATTAGGAAAGTGGAAAATATCATGGCCCATGAAGGCATTATTTGTAGAGGATGAAGAAAAGACAAAGTTGGGCTTCTCATTAGGAGTCTTAGCAATGACATGTTAAAATGGAAACCCACTGCTACGTTTTTCTTCTTATGTTGGATTGAACGAGGGCAGTGATGTAACGAATTTAGAGACTCTGCCTAAAACTACACTCAAAGAAAGAACCAAGAAGATCAACTAGGGACAGACGAATAAGAAGACCAAGAGGTTTGCCTAAAATAAGACATTCCTTATTTTTCATGACTACAAGAAGAGAGACCATGACACTACCAATTGTTGGTATCTAGAGGCATGCTGATTTTATGGAAAGAAACACCATCTTGAGGCATCTTGCTAGAAGTAAGCCACATGCCACAATCTTGGATGTTCCTAGAGAAAGGAAAATAATACTTGCCTAATAGAATAGCAAACTCAGAAGCACAAGAAGAGGAGGACTATCTCAAGTAGCCTATAAATAGTGCTTGAGATAGTCCATACCATAGCCCATAATAAAGACTCATAAAAATGTCCCAAAATCTAAATTTGTAACAAAAATCCAATGTCTCATAATACTTTGAATTTGACATTTATAAAAGTAACAAAATCCAATGCACTTCTAGTTGCATTTATAGGTTTGATAGTGAATTCTGATGCACCTACAATGCGTTTCTCCATGTAAAGATAAATAATTTATTCTTGCAACATTATTTATGTTGAGATGGGGAAATGTAAACAACAATGTAAAGGAAACCTATGTTTTGTAGTGGTCTAAAAGATGGTGGAGGAAAACCAAAAATATAATGCAAATCACACAAACCATTTAAATCTCCATGGCCATTGAGATAGAGAAATTTATTGCAAGAAAAATCCATATCACTATCCAAGTCCTTTTAGTAGTACAATCATAAATCAAGTATTAGGTGGCCAAAATTGAAGAAAAATACGTTCCCGTAGAGGGGAAGCATTGTTGAGTTCAATACAAAGCTTAGTGGATATAAAATGTAACTAGCAGGTTTCAAGAACTTAGAGGACATACATCGTAACCATCCTTTCTTAACCATTTGACAATAATGAAGGATAAATTAGCACTCGAAACTACACTCAGAGCATAAGTCTTATAGCCATTAAAAGAATCAATACATAGAATTTTTAGTGATAAAGTCGAGTTTGTTCATTTTCTAATTATTTTGATTGTGATTTTATTATTAGCAAACTATTGGGTGCATGTTACACTAGACAATAGTGGGCCATTGACTGACATATTACAAGTATTATGACCATTCAAAAAATATTGAGAACATAGCGTGTTAGGACACAAATCACATTGAAAGGGGGGGAGGGGGGGTTAATCAATGTAGTGGAAAATTTATCATTTCAAACCATTTCATCAATAATTAACCATGTAATAGTGCATCATAACAATGAATGAAACTCTTCATCAAGAAGCCATCATAAAATCAAAACGAGAACACAAGATTTTATGTGGAAACATTTGCGAGAGAAAACCATAAATTATTTTTGTCTTCTTCAATTCATTTACATAGATTTGTAGGCATTGACCTGCTAGAGGAACTGACCCCCAAGATATGCAAGAAACTATGATTTGAATTTATGCAGGAACACAATAAAATACATAAATAGACATAAACACAGAGATGAAACGAAAATAATGCTTCATTTCATTAATATCAAATAACAGAAATATGCTTATAGACATAATGGAAATCAAATAGCTAGGGTGTTGGTAGCTTATCTCTGAGAGGAGATGTGGCGGCTACATGCCTTTGAACTCTGTGTTACAATGAGACTCGAGAGCCTATTTATTATTGAGAAACAATGAAAAACTCTAAATATCCAAAAACCTAACCCTAGTAGATGAAGAGACAAAACTATGGGCCCTATTTGGTTAAATTGATGTTTCAACTTCCCAAGATCGTAACTTTGGCATACTATCTCCGTTTGACGCACATGATACATTGTTAGAAAGATATATACGAGGACTACAAATTTTGAATGCGAATATCAATTCCAAAACAAAATCATCTATGCCAGAGGTGTGATGCCCAAAAAACTTTGTTTAGGGCCTCAAAATGGCTCCGAAAGTTCAGGACTCGAAAAACTGCTAAAAATAGTAAGTTATGCTGAAACATAAAAATCAGAAGAACTGATGGTGGAATTTCAAATGGAATAGGTGGGCGGCCACCAATATCCACCTGGATCATTAGGATCCCAAAACGGCTTTGGCTGCTAAAAATAGTAAGTTGTTTTAAAAGTGAAAAGCTGCAAGAATTGATGGTTCAGGTCCAAATGGAATAGGTGGGTGGCCACTGATATCCACCTGGATCATTCCTCCATCCTTAGGAAGCAATGGTCCCCATTACGTTGAGATCCTCCATGAGATGAGGCAAATTCTATTGAACTGGGTATTAGATTTGTCGAAGGCGTCATGGACATGCGGGAAAACATGCTGGATGCATTTAGTAAATTTGGTTTCTTTATTAGCGTTAGACAGTACGTGTGGATTATGTTTGTGTAGCTATATGAGGTATGACTACCTCAGCTGGCAATGGAGTGCTTGTCTTGACAGTGTAGAGGAACCTCTGTGAGTGAGGAGAAAATGTCCTCATATTCCTCCATGATTTTGTCAATCTACTGCAGCCGCATAGGGGAGCCATGTTTCGAGGTTGTGGCCACAATATTTTCCTTTCCCTGTGAGCGAGTTGTAAGGAAAATAAATTTCCCGGTCTAGAAAACAATCTTACTGTGTTGTTTTGCAGTAGTCAAAGAGATGATAGGAGGCAATACTATCTCCAGTATCTTGTACAAGTTATTTCCCAAAGTAATAATAGCAACACGAGGCCTAGAGTGATACACAACATGTCGCCTCCATAAGTATGGTTGGCCCAATAATACATCAGCTACATGAAGAGGAGCAACATCACACACTACCTCATCCGTGAATGACTTGATACTGTACGGAAGGATGCATTGCTGGCGAATGCGTAGATCTCTCCCTGGGAGAAGCCACCCAATGGTATACGATTGTAGATGTGCTATGGTCGGTAGGTCGAGCCACTTCACGACCTTTGCTGAAATGAGGTTCTTTTGGCTTCCATTATTGACAAGGGAATTGCAGTGGAGAACCCTTCACCCACATCTGCGAATGGAAGAGACGCTCCCCCTCCTCTGGATCCGCAGGATCCCCCCTTTGGATCTTGGTGGTGGCAACAATGGCACTAGGATCCACATCAAGGATCTGTTTCCCTTTGTCATTGTCATTGTTTGGTTTTCACTGAGGATCATAACATGCATATGATTAGGGTGCCTTTACTTCGGTCACCGACGACTATTTGGTCCGACACTCGTTTGTGCTGTGAGTGGGGATATTATGAAATTCACACCACTTCCACGTGTCCTTCTTTGGATTTGTGGTGTTGCTATGAGTTGCCCCGCTTTGGCCTTGCCTCTTGTTCTGCGGTTTGGGGGTGCCTTTCCCTTGCTTCAGATTCACGGATCTAAAGTCTCGCTTCTTCTACTTAAATTTCTGCTCAAACTTGGCGACATAGCGATATGCCGTGCCAAGCGATGTAATGTCGAGGAACTCCATTTCCTCCTAAATGTGTCTGTGTAGAGAGCTGTGGTACTTGAGCACCAAATGTATCTCTGAATCTTTAATACCCAACTTTGTGCACAGGGCATGCAACATCTTGATCACTTTGCTGCCTCAGTGTGGTCCATTGGATGCACTTGTCCTCATAGCTCCCCACGGGGTAATATTGTTCCTTGATGCCATCTCGGAATGAATTCCAAGTGGGTGTGGCTGAGAAAAGAGAGGGTTATGTTCTGTCCTTTTGCTCATAGTAGGTTTCCCACCAATCTTTGACATGGGGGGTGACTGAGGAGTGAAAAAGTAATATTTTCTCGATTGGATAAATCATGGACCGAGAAATACCCTTCCAGAAAATTCAACCATCTATCTATGATGTCTGTATCTATCTGGCCTTCAAATATAGGAATTTCAAAGTTTACCTGTACCTTGAAGGGAGTGGAGCCTCCAGAGTGGCTTTTGGATGCAGATACACCGTAGGTGGGCAGCCGTTGAAGGATATGAGCAAAGTTATCCATCATCACGTTCCTTTGTTTCTCGAGGGCCTCCTCGAGAAATATTTTGATAGGATCTCCTGTTCCCTCGTCTTTATTTTCTTCTGCCATGGGAGGTCGTCGAGGTTTTCGAGGCTGATCTTGCAAGGGTTCACCTAGATCAAGCCCTATCTCCTTATACCCTGACAGCGTTGGCGTTGGGGACACGCAAAGAAAAACAGAGAAAGAGCAGACCAACTCTCATACCACTAATATGGATTTATGCAGGAACGCAATAAAATACAGAAATAGACATAAACGTAGAGATGCAGCAGAAATTATGCTTCATTTCATTAATATCAAATAACATAAATATGCTTACAAACATAATGGAAATCAAATAGCTAGGGCGCTTGTAGCTTATCTCTAAGAAGAGATGTGGCAGCTACATGCCTTTGAACTTTGTGTTACAATGAGGCTCAAGGGCCTATTTATTATTGAGAAACAATGGAGAACTCTAAACATCCAAAAACCAAACCCTAGGAGATGAAGTGCCAAAACTACAGGCCCCGTTTGGGTAAATTGGTGTTTCAAATTCCCGGGTTCATAACTTTGGCATACTATCTCTGTTTGATGCACATGATACATCGATAGAAATATCTATCCAAGGACTACAATTTCTGACCGCGAATATTGATTCCGAAACAGAATCATATACGTTGGAGGCGCGATGCCCAAAAAATGTCGTTTAGGGCATGAACAAAGTTATCCATCATCACATTCCTTTGTTTCTTGAGGGCATCGTCGAGCAATATTTTGATAGGATCTCCTACTCCCTCATCTTTATTTTCTTCTGCCATGGGAGGTCATCTGGGTTTTCGTGGTTGATCTTCCAAGGGTTCAACTAGATCAAGCCATAATTCCTTATACCCTGACTGCGATGGGAACATGCAAAGAAAAACAGAGAAAGAGCACACCCGGTCTGATACCACTGATCCAGATTTATGCAAGAACGCAATAAAATATAGAAATAGACATAAATGCAGAGATGCAATGGAAATAATGCTTCATTTCATTAATATCAAATAACAAAATATGTTTACCGACATAATGGAAATCAAATAGCTAGGTCGATGGTAGCTTATCTCTGAGAAGAGATGTGGCAGCTACATGCCTCTGAACTCTGTGTTACAATGAGGCTCAAGGGCCTATTTATTATTGAGAAACAATGGAAAAATCTAAACATCCAAAAACCTAACCCTAGGAGATGAAGCGCCAAAACTATGGACCCCGTTTGGGTAAATTGGTGTTTCAACTTCCCGAGCTCATAACTTTGGCATACTATCTCTGTTTGACACACATGATACATCATTAGAAATATTTATCCGAGGAATACAACTGATGACTGTGAATATCAGGTATCATATTTTCTAGAGGCGCGATGCCCAAAAAACGTCGTTTAGGTTCTCAAAATGGCTCCGGAAGTTCAGGGCCCGAAAAACTGCTAAAAATATTAAGTTGAGCTGAAACAGAAAAATTGAAAGAACTGATGGTGGCATTTCAAATGGAATAGGTGGGCAGCCACCAATATCCACCTGGATCATTAGGGTCCCAAAACAGCTCCGGGGGTGCAGGACCTGAAATCCTACTAAAAATAGTAAGTTGTGCTAAAAGTGAAAAGCTACAAGAATTGATGGTGCAGGTCCAAATGGAATAGGTGGGTGGCCACCGATATCCACCTGGATCATTCCTCCCTCCTTAGGAAGCAATGGTCCCCATTGCGTTGAGATCCTCCATGAGATGAGGCAAATTTTCTTGAACTGGGTATTAGATTTGTCGAAGATGTTATGGACCTACGGGCAGATATGATGGATGCGTTTAGTAAATTTGGTTTCTTTATTAGCATCAGACAGTACATGTATGGATTCGATTTGTGTAGTTGTATGAGTTATGGAAACCTCAGGTGGCGGTGCGTCGAGGATCAGATCAATGGAGTGCTTGTCCTGATAGTGTAGAGGAACCTCTGTGAGTGGGTAGAAAATGTCCTTGTGTTTCTCCATGACTTTGTCCATCTGTTGCAGCAGTGCAGGGGAGCCCTGTTTTGAGGTTGTGGCCACAATATTCTTCTTTCTCTGTGAGTGAGTTGCAAAGAAAATAAATTTCCTAGTTTGGGAAACAATCTTACTGCGTTGTTTTGCAATAGTCAAAGAGATGACAGGAGGCGGTACTACCTCTGATATCCTATACAAGTTATTTCCCAAAGTAATAATAACAACACGAGGCCTAGACTCATACACAACATGTCTCCTCCATAACTATGGTTCGCCCAATAATACATCAGCTACATCAAGAGGAGCAACATCACACACTACCTCATCCGTGAATGGCTTGATACTGTACGAAAGGCGACATTGCTAGAAAACACGTAGATCTCTCCCTGGGTGAAGCCACCCGATGGTATACGGTTGCGGGTGTGCTATGGTCGGTAGGCCAAGCCGCTTCATGACCTCTATTGAAATGAGGTTCTTTTGGATTTCGCTATCGACAAGGAATTGCAGTGGAGAACCTTTCACCCACATCAGCAAATGGAAGAGGCGCTCCCCCTCCTTTGAATCCTCAAGATCCTCCCTCTAGATCTTGGTGGTGGTAACAATGACATTGGGATCTGCATCAATGATCTGCTTCCCTTTGTCATTACCTTTGTTTGGTTCTGACTCAGGTTTAGAACATGCATCTCATTCGGGTGCCTTTAGTTCGGCCACCAACCACTGTTTGGATTGACACTCGTTTGTGCTGTGAGTGGGGCTATTATGAAATTCACACCACTTACTCGTGTCCTTCTTTGGATTTGTGGTTTTGTTCTGAATTTCCCTGCTTTGGCCTTGCCCCTTTTTCTGTGGTTCGAGGGCGCCTTTCCCTGGCTTCAGATTCACAGATCTAAAGTCTCGCTTCTTCTGCATAAATTTTTGCTCGATCTTGGCGACATAGCAATATGCCATGCCAAGAGATGTAATGTCGAGGAACTCCATTTCCTCTTGAATGTGTCTGTGCAGATAGCTGCGGTACTTGAGCACTAAATGTCCCTCTAAATCTTTAATACCCAACTTTGCGCGCAGGGTATGGAACAAATTTATCAGTTCGTGCACATCTTAATCCCTTTGCTGCCGCAACATGGTTGATTTGATGTACTTGTCCTCATAGCTCCCCACGAGATAATATTGTTCCTTGATGCCATATCGGAACGAATTCCAAATGGGTGCGACCGAGAAAAAAAGAGGGTTTTGTCCCGTCCTTTTGCTCATAGTAGGTTTCCCACCAATCTTTGACATGCAGGGCGGCTTTGAGGAGTGCAAGAATAATCTTTTCTCGGTCAGAGAAATCATGGACCGAGAAATACCCTTCCAGCAAATCCAACAATCTATCTACGACGTCTGCATCTATCTGGCCTTCAAATATAGGAAAGTCAAAGTTTACCTGTACCTTGAAGGGAGTGGAGCTTCTAGAGTGGCTGTTGGATGGAGAAGCGCCGTAGGTGTGTAGCTGTTGAAGGATCTGAGCAAAGTTATCCATAATTGCGTTCCTTTGTTTTTTGACGGTCTCCTCGAGCAATATTTTGATAAGATCTCCTGCTCCCTCGTCTTTCTTTTCTTCCGCCATGAGAGGTCGTCGGGGTTTTCGAGGCTGATCTTGCAAGGGTTCAACCAGATCGATCCCTAACTCTTTATACCCTGACTGCGTTGGGGACATGCAAAGAAAAACAGAGAAAGAGCAGACCCACTCTGATACCACTAATCCGGATTTATGCAGGAACACAATAAAATATAGAAATAGACACAAACACAGAGATGCAATGGAAATAATGCTTCATTTCATTAATATGAAATAACAAAAATATGCTTACAGACATAATGGAAATCAAATATCTAGGATGATCGTAGCTTATCTCTTAGAAGAGATGTGGCGGTTACATGCCTCTGAACTCTGTGTTACAATGGGGCTTGAGGGCCTATTTATTATTGAGAAACAATGGAAAAATCTAAACATCCAAAAACCTAACCCTATGAGATGAAGCGCCAAAACTATGTGCCCCGTTTGAGTAAATTGGTGTTTCACCTTCCCGGGGTCATAATTTCGGCATACTACCTCCATTTGACACACATGATACATCATTAAAAAGATCTATCCCAGGAATACAACAGCTGACAACGTCGTTTAGGTCCTCAAAATGGCTCCAGAAGTTCAGGACCCAAAAAACTACTAAAAATAATAAGTTGTGTTGAAACAGAAAAACTGAAAGAACTGATGGTGGCGTTTCAAATGGAATAGGTGGGCAGCCACCAATATCCACCTGAATCATTAGTGTCCCAAAATGCCTCCGGGAGTGCAGGACCTGAAAACCTGCTAAAAATAGGAAGTTGTGCTAAAAGTGAAATGTTGCAAGAATTGATAGTGTAGGTCCAAATAGAATAGGTGGGTAGCCATCGATATCTACCTAGATCAAACTACTTGCAATAGGCTACAATTGAGGCACCAACCTCGAATATGTGAAAGCACCCACTTGCAATAGGCTACAACCTTATTGATACACCAACCTCGAAAATGTGCAAGCAACCACTTGCAATAGGCTACAACCTGATTGAGGCACCAACCTCTATGAAGGCACCAACCTCCTTCCGCAATATAATGTGGACCACTTTTCACAATATTTCAAACTTGATCTAGAAGGATCATTTGTCAATGTATCTACTCACATAGATACCGTCACAACTTGAAATCACTTTCATAATGCTGTCATAAGCTACTCATAACTTTCTTTTCTCATCACAACAATCTCTTCATAAATTTGGTACCATGACACCTTTTTCTGATCTTGATTTGGTCAATACATACACCACTTGTTGCACCCTGCTCATGAAATCTGAAGCATCCCATAAGCAGCATTATAGGATCTATACATAAAAAATATATCATCAAGGATCCTCATACCCGCTGGACTGATCACAACAGAATTCGAGTCATGGTGTTTCTTCTAGAATTAAATTTGGCTTCATAATGACTCCAAAACTATATAAAACCAAAAATTGAATTAATGTTTCCACAAAAAAACACAATCTGAACACACTCTACAAAAGGGGTCTTTACAATTTTGATATAATGATATTTTAAGGGTTTTACAAAATGACCAAACTGGCATGTAATCGACCCTTACCAAAAATCAAACTGAGTCCGAAAGACTTAAATCATAACCTCTACTATGCAAATCGAGCCACATAACCAACCAACCAAAGCACCAAGTCATGATAGGCTTAGGCCCCAAAGTGTTTTATCATAGTGCTTCACTTGTATAATAAATATGCCCCGCAGGCATGAACCCTGAGTAAACCATGATCCAACCAACAATGTTGTACTATGACTAACCTCACCAATCCATAGGCTTAAGATGTAACACAGTGGTTGGCCTACGGGGTAAACAATATAACAATGCGGCGAGCCACCTCCAAGCCACAGGCTTAAACATAATAACATTGTGTCGAGCTCCCTCAGGCCTATAATATAACACTACATTGAGTTCCCTTTAAGTTGCGACTTGTGATATAAAACACTTTGGTGATCTTTCCCTGAGCGACGACCAATATAACATTGTGGCCAGCTCCCTCATATTTGTGGCCAATATAACATTATGGCGAGCTCCTTTTGAGCCACAGGCTCAAGCAATATAACATTGTGGTGAGATCCCACCTGGTCACGAACTTAAACAGTAAACATTGTGACGAGCTTCCTTTGGAATACAACCAATATAACAATGTGGAAATCTCCTTCCATGTTAAGGCTCAAGATATAAAACATTGTGACGAGATCCCTCTGAGTTGAGGCATAAAAAATATAGCATTGTTGCAAGCTCTCTCCAGGACCTGTGCAAAACAAAATCAAACGAACAAAAAAAAACACCCAATGAGATTGTAATATAACACTGCAATGAGCTCCTCGCGGACTTTTACCAACAACCTCTACTACCGAACAATCCACACACAGCACAACCACATAGTCACACACATCCACACATATTGCCATTTCATCGAGACTTATTTATACTCTTTTCTCAGGGTGAACTATTCAATCACTTGGCTGCATACTGAACTTAAGTGCCTTAGTTGAACACAGGACCTTTCCCCTTGACCCTGGTCGTAAGGGTAATTGGGTTCCCACGTGTTAATGTCATCATGCCATATGATGTAATATGATTGAGCCATGTGTCACTTGAATTCATACATATTGACCGATCAAAAGTTCCATGTTGGCATGCCACATGGAAAGATGCCATACCATCATTAATGTGCCACATCATCCTTCACTACCATGTGTACTTGTCACAAATTTCCATGTGAGACTCGGCCTAAAACTACACTCGAAGAAAGAACCAAAAAGATCAACTAGGGACAAACGAAGAAGAAGACCAAGAGGTTTGCCTCAAATAAGACATTCCTTATTTTTCATGACTACAAGAAGAGAGACCATAACACTAAAAACTGTTGGTATGTAGAGGCATTCTGATTTTATGGAAAGAAACACCATCTTGAGGCCTCTTGCTAGAAGTAAGCCATATGCCACAATCTTGGATGTTCCTAGAGAAAGGAAAATAATGCTTGCCTAATAGAATAACAAACTCAGAAGCACAAGAAGAGGAGGACTATCTCAAGTAGCCTATAAATAGTGCTTGAGATAGTCCATACCATAGCCCATAATAAAGGCTCATAAAATGTCCCAAAATCTAAATTCGTAACAAAAATCCAATGTCTCATAATACTTTGAATTTTACATTTATAAAAGTAACAAAATCCAATGCACGTGTAGTTGCATTTATAGGTTTGATAGTGAATTCTAATGCACCTACAATGTGCTTCTCCATGTAAAGATAAAATGGATAGATAAATAGTTTATTCTTGCAACATTATTTATGTTGAGATGGGGAAATGTAAAGGAAACCTATGTTTTGTAGTGGTCTAAAGATGGTGGAGGAAAACCAAAAACATAATGCAAATCACATAAACCATTTAAATCTCCATGGCCATTGAGATAGAGAAATTTATTGCAAGAAAAATCCATATCACTATCCAAGTCCTTTTAGTAGTACAATCATAAAACAAGTATTAGGTGGCCAAAATTGAAGAAAAAAATGTTCTCATAGAGGGGAAGCATTGTTGAGTTTAACACAAAGCTTAGTGGATATAAAATGTAGCTAGTAGTTTTCAAGAACTTAGAGGACATACATCGTAACCATCCTTTATTTCCATTGGACAATAATGACGGATAAATTAGCTCTCAAAACTACACTCAGAGCAGAAGTCTTATAGCCATTAAAAGAATCAATACATAGAGTTTTTAGTGATAAAGTCGAGTTTGTTCATTTTCTAATTATTTTGATTGTGATTGTATTATTAGCAAACTATTGGGTGCATGTTACACTAGACAATAGTGGGCCATTGATTGACATATTGCAAGTATTATGACCATTCAAAAAATATTTAGAACATAGCGTGTTAGGACACAAATCACATTGAGAGGGGGAGGGTGGAGGGGGGTGAATCAATGTAGTGGAAAATTTATCATTTCAAACCATTTCATCAATAATAAACCATGTAATAGTGTATCAAAACAATGAATGAAAACATGCATCAAGAAGTCATCATCAAATCAAAACGAGAACACAAGATTTTATGTGGAAACCTTTGCAAGAGAAAACCATAAATTATTTTTGTCTTGTTCAATTCATTTACATAGATTTGTAGGCATTGACCTGCTAGAGGAACTGACCCCCAAGATATGCAAGAAACTATGATCCGGATTTATGCAGGAATGCAATAAAATACAAAAATAGACATAAACACAAAGATGTTGCGGAAATAATGCTTCATTTAATTAATATCAAATAACAGAAATATGCTTACAGACATAATGGAAATCAAATAGCTAGGGCACTGGTAGCTCATCTTTGAGAAGAGATGTGGAAGCTACATGCCTCTGAACTCTGTGTTACAATGCGTCTCGAGGGCCTATTTATTATTGAGAAACAATGGAAAACTATAAACATCCAAAAACCTAACCCTAGGAGATGAAGCGACAAAACTATGGGCCCCATTTGCGTAAATTGGTGTTTCAACTTCTCGAGATCATAACTTTGGCATACTATTTCCGTTTGACGCACATGATACATCTTTAGAAATATATATACGAGGTCTACAACTGCTGACCGCGAATATCAATTCCGAAACAGAATCATATACGACAAAGGCGCGATGCCCAAACCGTCATTTAGGGTCTCAAAACAGCGCTGGAAGTTCAGGACCCGAAAAATACTAAAAATAGTAAGTTGTGTTGAAACAGAAAAACTGTAAGAACTGATGGTGGAGTTTTAAATTGAATAGGTGGGCAGTCACCAATATCCACCTGGATCATTAGGGTCCCAAAACGGCTTTGGGAGTGTAGGACCCGAAAACCTGTTAAAAATAGTAAGTTGTGCTCAAAGTGAAAAGCTGCAAGAATTGATGGTTCGGGTCCAAATGGAATAGGTGGGTGGCCACTGATATCCACCTGGATCATTCCTCCATCCTTAGGAACCAATGGTCCCCATTTCATTGAGATTCTCCACGAGATGAGGCAAATTTTGTTGAACAGGGTATTAGATTTGTCGAATATGTCATGGGCCTGCAGGCATACATGCTGGATGCGTTTAGTAAATTTGGTTTCTTTATTAGCGTTAGATAGTACATGTGTGGATTGTGTTTGTGTAGTTGTATGAGGTATGCCAACCTCAAGTGGCGGTGCATCGGGGGTCAGACCAATGGAGTGCTTGTCCTAACAGTGTAGAGGAACCTCTGTGAGTGAGGAGAAAATGTCATCATATTCCTCCATGACTTTGTCCATCTGCGACAGCCGTGCAGGGGAGCCCTATTTCGAGGTTGTGGCCACAATATTCTTCTTTCCCTCTGAGCGAGTTGTAAGGAAAATAATTTTCCTGGTTTGGGAAACAATCTTAGTGCATTGTTTTGCAGTAGTCAAAGAGATGACAGGAGGCGGTACTATCTCCGGTATCCTGTACAAGTTATTTCCCAAAGTAATAATAACAACATGAGGCCTAGACTCATACACAGCATGTCGCCTCCATAAGTATGGTTGGCCCAATAATACATTAGCTACATGAAGAGGAGAAACATCACACACTACCTCATCCATGAATGGCTTGATACTGTACGAAAGGTTGCATTGCTGGGGAATGTGTAGATCTCTCCCTAGGTGAAGGCACCCGATGGTATACGGTTGCGGGTGTGCTATGGTCGGTAGGTCAAGCCACTTCACGACCTCTACTGAAATGAGGTTCTTTTGGCTTCCGCTATCGACAAGGGAATTGCAGTGGAGAACCCTTCACCCACATTTGCAAATGGAAGAGGCGCTCCCCCTCCTTTGGATCCTCAGGATCCTCCCTTTGGATCTTGGTGGTGGCAACAATGGTACTGGGATCCACATCAAGGATCTACTCCCCTTTGTCATTTCCCTTGTCTGGTTCTGACTCAGGATCAGAACATGCATCTGATTCAGGTGCCTTTAGTTCAGTCACCAACGACAGTTTGGCCCGACACTCGTTTTTGCAGTGAGTGGGGCTATTATGAAATTCACACCACTTCCACATGTCCTTCTTTGGATTTTGGTGTTGTTATGAGTTGCCCCGCTTTGGCCTTGCCCCTTGTTTTGCGGTTCGGGTGCACCTTTCCCTTGCTTCGGATTTGCGGATCCAAAGTCTCGGTTCATCTGCTTAAATTTTAGCTCGATCTTGGCGGCATAGCGATATGTCGTGCCAAGCGATGTAATGTTGAGGAACTCCATTTCCTCATTAATGTGTTTGTGCAGAGAGCTGCGGTACTTGAGCACCAAATGTCTCTCTGAATCTTTAATACCCAACTTTGTGCTCAGGTTATGGAACAAATTCGTCAGTTCGTGCACATCTTGATCCCTTTGCTACCGCAGCGCGGTCCATTGGATGTACTTGTCCTCATAGCTCCCCACGGGGTAATATTGTTCCTTGATGCCATTTGAACGAATTCCAAGTGGGTGTGGCTGAGAACAGAGAGGGTTTTGTCCTGTCCTTTTGCTCACAATAGGTTTCCCACTAATTTTTGACATGGGGGGTGGATTTGAGGGGTGAAAAAATAATCTTTTCTCAATCGGAGAAATCATGGACCAAGAAATACCCTTCCAACAAATTCAACCATCTATCTACGGCGTCTTCATCTATCTGGCCTTCAGATATAGGAATGTCAAATTTTACCTGTACCTTGAAGGGAGTGGAGCCTCCAAAGTGGCTGTTGGATGGATATACGTCGTAGGTGGGCAACCATTGAAGGATCTGAGCAAAGTTATCCATCATCACGTTCCTTTGCTTCTCGAAGACCTCCTCGAGAAATATTTTGATAGGATCTCTTGCTCCCTTGTCTTTCTTTTCTTCCGCCATGAGAGGTTGTCGAGCTTTTCGACACTGATCTTGCGAGGGTTCAACCAGATCGAGCCTTAACTCCTTATACCCTGACCGCGTTGGCCATTTTGATACCAATGATCCGGATTTATGCAAGAGCACAATAAAATACAAAAATAAACGTAAACACAGAGATGCAGTGGAAATAACGCTTCATTTCAGTAATATCAAATCACATAAATATGCTTACATACATAATGGAAATCAAATAGCTAGGATGCTCGTAGCTTATCTCTGAGAAGAGATGTGACGGCTACATGCCTCTGAACCCTGTGTTATAATGAGGCTTGAGGGCCTATTTATTATTGAGAAACAATGGAAAAATCTAAACATCCAAAAGCCTAACTCTAGGAGATGAAGCGCCAAAACTATGGGCCCTGTTTGGGTAAATTGGTGTTTTAACTTCCTGGGGTCATAACTTTGGCATACTATCTCCGTTTGACGCACATGATACATCGTTAGAAATATCTATCCGAGGACTACAACTGCTGACCGCAAATATTGATTTTGAAACGAAATCACATACGCTGAAGGCGCGATGCCCAAAAAATGTTGTTTAGGGCCTGAGCAAAGTTATCCATCATCGCGTTCCTTTGTATTTCAAGGGCCTCCTCGAGAAATATTTTGATAGGATCTCCTGCTCCCTCGTCTTTCTTTTCTTTCGCCATGGGAGGTCGTCAGGGTTTTCGAGGTTGATCTTGCAAGGGTTCAACCAGATCGAGCCCTAACTCCTTATACCTTGACCACGTTGGGGACATGCAAAGAAAAACAGAGAAAGAGCAGACCCACTCTGATACCATTGATCAGGATTTATGCAGAAACACAAAAAAATACAGAAATAGACATAAACGTAGAGATGCAATGGAAATAATGCTTCATTTCATTAATATCAAATAACAAAAATACACTTACAGACATAATGGAAATCAAATAGCTAGGGAGATGGTAACTTATCTCTAAGAAGAGATGTGGCGGCTACATGCTTCTAAACTCTGTGTTATAATGAGGCTCGAGTGCCTATTTATTATTGAGAAACAATGGAAAAATATTATCATCCAAAAATCTAACCCTAGGAGATGAAGCACCAAAACTATGGGCCTCATTTGGGTAAATTGGTGTTTCAACTTCTCAGGGTCCTAACTTTGGCATACCACCTCCATTTGACGCACATGATACATCTTTAGAAAGATCTATTCGAGGAATACAACTGCTGACCGCAAATATCGGGATTTATATTTGTCGGAGCCGCAATGCCCAAAAACGTCATTTATGTCCTCAAAACGGCTCCAGAAGTTTAGGACCCGAAAAACTGCTAAAAATAGTAAGTTATGCTGAAACAGAAAAACTGAAAGAACTATTGGTGGTGTTTCAAATGGAATAGGTGGGCGGCCACCAATATCCACCTAGATCATTATGGTTCCAAAACGGCTTCGGGAGTGCAGGACTTGAAAACCTGCTAAAAATAGTAAGTTGTGTTGAAAGTGAAAAGCTATAAGAATTGATGGTGCAGGTCCACATGGAATAGGTGGGTGGCCACCGATATCCACCTGGATCATTATGCCTCCTTAGGAAGCAATGTTCCCCATTGCAATGAGATCCTCCATGAGAGGAGGAAAATTCTATTGAACTGGGTATTAGATTTGTCAAAGATGTCATGGACCTACGGGCAGACATGTTGGATGTGTTTAGTAAATTTGGTTTATTTATTAGCGTCAGACAATACATGTGTAGATTTTATTTTTGTAGTTGTATGAGGTATGGCAACCTCAGGTGGCGGTGCGTCGGGGGTCGGATCAATGGAGTGCTTGTCTTGACAGTGTAGAGGAACCTTTCTGAGTGAGGAGAAAATGTCCTCGTATTCCTCCATGACTTTGTCCATCTACTGCAGCTGTTCAGGGATGCCTTGTTTTGAGGTTGTGGCCACAATATTCTTCTTTCTCTGTGAGCAAGTTGTAAAGAGAATAAATTTCCTGGTTTGGGAAACAATCTTACTACGTTTTTTTGCAGTGGTCAAAGAGATGACAGGAGGCGGTACTACCTACGGTATCCTATAAAAGTTATTTTCCAAAGTAATAATAACAACACGATGCCTAGACTCATACACAACATGTCGCCTCCATAAGTATGGTTGGACCAATAATACATCAGCTACATCAAGAGGAGCAACATCACACACTACCTCATCAGTGAATGGCTTGATACTATACGAAAGGCGACACTACTAGCAAACACGTAGATCTCTCCCTAGGTGAAGCCACCCGATAGTATATGGTTGTGGGTGTGTTATGGTTAGCAGGCTGTTACACAGTAATTTGTCACCGTCCCTGCAATTCCCATCTCGCCCATTGGAGGGTCGTTTCTGTGACCAATAAGCAGTGTCATGCCTTGCAAATACCATCATTGCATCCCTTTCCATGAGGACAACATTCCTTTTGTTGATCATTTCCTGAGCAGACCCCTAAAAACACCTGTTTTTGCCTTGGCACTGGTAGCCCTTTATGTACTCGCACCAATGGGGGAAAATTAACACTGAGCCCGCGCCAATTGGCGCTCTGTCCCAGTGTTGCACCCGCGCCAATCTGTTTAGGGAAAGTTTTTTAAAAAAGGAGGCGAAGTTTCGATTACAACAACTTCGTGGGTGAATCATCAGGAGTGGTTTCGACTGAATAACCACGGCCTTCCTCCTTTGGTCTCTTGTTTCCACCATATGGGGAACCTCCCAAAGGATAAGGCCTCCCTTCCACTATTGTAGGGATCCCAACCTCCTCCTCTCCTCTATAAATATAGCCTTCCTCCATTGATGAAGGGGCTGAAGGGCTGAATGGCTGAATAGCTAGTTCCAAAGAGTGGCAGAATTTCTAAGTTCCCAAGAGCTTTCATGCTGCAAAAGCCTTCTTGATTCCCTAATGCCAAATCCAAGCAAGAAGACTATTGCCAAGTATCTGGAGAGAGAGGCTTGTCCCATCCCTGATAGGCTTTATCGAGACATGTTGTGCTGGTGGCCCGCTAAAGGAGTGCTGCGTCGAAGCTATGGTTGTATTCTTCTTTTGACTCTTTAATGATAAGCGACTATCGGTTATGGTTCCACTCTTGTTCTTGATCATGTTCATGAGTTATATCCTCTTCGACTGATATATAGTTGTATGCACTGGATTTTATGCTTGCGTTTGTGTTGTTTCTTGCATGTGCAGGTGTCCGACCACGGAGATCGTGAGGATTGTGATCTGCCAGGGCAAAGGAACGAGAGCACCACCTCTTCTACAAACAACAGCGTTGGATTCCAGGTAAGCCTTCCTCGCAAGTCGGTTTATTTATGATTAGGAACCTGCACCGTAGCGTGTTTGATTGTTGCTAGACCCGATCTGGGCTAGTAGGGATCGCCTCTGTCCGCAGAGGGGATTTACCTCCTCAACAATTTGGCGACTCCGCTGAGGAATCAGCTTGTTGTTTGATTTGCAAGCCATGTACCTGAGCCCCATCCGGTGCGCCCGCATAGCCTTCCAGCCTTCGAAATGCTTTGCTCTGCAATTGCGAAGTAGATCAACGCTGCTTCAGTCAATCTCCAGTTTAGTTTACGGGCTGAACAACTTGGAGCATTGTCTTGTCTTTTCAGTTGATTCTTGATCCTCCTTGCTTGGTCGGCTCTTTTGGCTGGCTCTTTTTGTGTTTGGCTTTTGGTTCAGTCCCAGAGGATCAGATCTGACCTCTGCTTTTCCGAATTTTCACCTTTTCATAGTTGGCTTGATTGGCGCGAGTTTCAGCCTGACAGTCGCGCCAGTTGGCGCAGTTTTCCAGTTCATCACTTGCGCCATTCCCTGTCTGGCGCGGATTACAGCGAGACAGTCACACCATTTCCTGTAGGTGCTAGGGTTTACCCTTGTTCGGAAGCTTCTTTTGGTCAGTACTTTGCTTCTGGGTTTGTTTTGGATTCTGCTTGAAGTGGTGAGTCTGGTCTTGGTTGGGAGAAATTCTTTGTTTTTTCATTTTCAGGCGTTGGCGCTTGTTGTCAATTAGCAACCCGTGCCAATTGGGCATTGGCGTTAGTTTTCAGTGTGCAAGTCGCGTCAGTTGGCGCTAGTTGTCAATGTACAAGTCGAGCCAATTTCAGGGTGTATGAAAATTGAGATTTTTTCCCTAAATTCTTCACTAGTGTGTCTTTCCCTTCCGATCTTTTCCTTGTATGAGCATAGATTACATTGCTCATTGGTTGGAATGTCTTCTTTCCATGATTGTTTGATGTAAAAGGGAATGAATGCCTTGTTTTGATCTCTTGCTTTGGAAGTCCTCTTTGTGTTTGACCTCATATGTTTTGTCGCCTTTTGAGGGATTTCGTTACAAAGTGTTTGAAGCAACAGTTGCATTCTTAGTGTTTGTTTGCATCCCTTTTGCTTTCATCCTTTAATCAAGGAGATTTTCGTTCTTTTAGTTTTCGTCTCATAGTTTGCTTTTCGTTAAAATGCATTAGATCACATTACATTGAAAAGGATTTTTTGAAATCCATCATTGAACTTAGATTACATTGTTTAATGATTGAAAACTAGAAATCGCTTTGATTGCATTCTCTTTTATTAAAATCATGCATTAAGTAAATTTTCATTTTATCGAAAAATGCATTGAGTGCATTTTTATCATTTGAAAAGAAAAAGGAAATTAACAATGTTACCGATGAAATAGGTAACCTGACCTCAAAACGAGAACTCTAGCCCAAAAACTCTCAAAAAACATGAAAAAACACCCCCCAAAAAAAAAGTGTGTCTTCCAGAACGCACTTGTTTTTTTTTGAAGGTCAAATTTCAACATTTTCTAAAATTATGCTAAAAACAAAATTGTTTGTTGAAAAAAGGATTGAAAAAACACCCCAAAACAAAATGTGTGTCTTCCAGAACGCACTTCGTTTTTTTTTAAGGTCAAATTTCAACATTTTATAAAATTATGGTAAAAACAAAATTGTTTCTTGAAAAAAGGATTGAAAAAACACCCTCAAAACAAAACCAATTGATGCTGGAATAACAAAAAAAAAAATTGTGTCATACTTTTGGCATTTTTAAAAATAGAAGTAACATTTTTTAATTTTTAAAATTCAAACATTAAAAAATAACCTAAAATTTAAGAAAAAAAATAAATTTAAAAATTAAAAACATTTAAAAGCTTAAAATTTAAAAATATATGAAGATAAAAAAAATAAAAATAAAAACAAAGTAAAAATTTTAATTCAATCATTAAAAAAAACCTAAAATTTAAGGAAAAAAAAATTTTAAAAATAAACCAAAAAAAAATTAAGATTAAAATTTAAAAAAATAAAAACAAAATAAAAATATTAAATTTAAAAAAAAAAACAAGTTAAAAAAAGAAGGAAATTATAAAAAATAAAATATAGAAATTAAATTTAAAAAAGAAAAAAAAAAATGCTTATTAAATTTAAAAAAAGAAAAAAAAAATTTAAAACAAATAATTAAATTTAAGGAAATATATTAAATTTTAATAAATTTAAAAATTCAAAATTAAAAAAAAAACACTATTCAAATTAAAAGGAAAAAAAAAGAAAAATTAATTAAAAATAAAAAATAAAAATAAAATACAATGAAAATATCAAATTTAAAACAATATATATTAAAAAAACAAATAAACTACAAAAAATAAATTAAATTTAAATTATAAAAAATAAAATATATATATGAACTTAAATTAAAATAGGTATATACATCAAATTTTATTAAATTAAAAAAAAGGTTAATATTAAAATAACAAATTAAATTTAAAAACAAAAATATTAAATTTTAATAAATAAATGAATAAACAAAAAAAATTTGAAAGAAAAAATAAATTTTAAACATAAAATAATTTTTTTTTATGTAATTAACAAAAAAAAAGAAAAAAACGAGTAAAACATTTAAAAAAAATATTAAATTGAAATAAATTAAAAAAAATATATATAAAATTTATTGAATTTTATAAAATTATATTAAAAAACTAAACATAAAAGTTAATAACAAAGAAAAATTATGAAATTAAAAAAAAAAAAATCAATTAAATAAAAAATGGGCAAAATTTAATAAAAATTATTAACAAAAAAAAATAATAATAATAAATTTAAAACAAAAAAATAATAAAATTAAAAAAAAAAAACGAATTTTATTTTAAATAATTAAAAATAATAATAATATTTTAAAATTAAAAAAAAAATAAAAAAAATAAAAAAAAAATTTATATTTTGAAATTTAAAAAAAAATTTAAAAAAATTAAAAAAAAAAATTAAAAAACAATTTAAAAAATTCTTTTTAAAAAAATGGATTAAAAATAATGGGCCCGCCCCACGGGAGCACGTGGTCGGGGCCGGGCGGGAACCCATCGGGCGGGCCCAAATAGGGTTCGGCGGCCGGCACGGGGCGAGGGCCGATTGGAATCCGGCCCGCCCCCACGGGGCCGAGCCTGGAATCGGCCCGAGCGCCACGGGGTCGGAGGGTCCATGGTCGCTTTGCTGGGCCTCACGGGCGGGTCAGAGCGACAATAAGCCACATTTAGGCTTGGCCGGCATACCGGGGCTACTCTAAATAGCCTCCGCCCCGCCCCGGGCCGGGCCAGGGAGGCCCCGCTTCGCCATTTCCCGTATGCGCCCCGGGGGGCGGGCGGGCCGCCCATTTTTAATCCATTTTTTTTTAAAAACAAAATTTTAAATTGTTTTTTTTTTTTTTAATTTTTTTTTAAATTTCAAAATATAAATTTTTTTTTCGAAAAATTAATTTTTTTTTTAATTTAATATTTTTATTTAAAATAAAATTCGTTTTTTTTTTTTTTTTAAATTTTTAATATATATGTGCATCTCTTTTTTATTTGATTTTATTTTTTTTTAATATTTTTATTTTAATTTGATTTTTTTTTTAAATTTTTGAATTTCAAAAAGTTTAAAATTATTTTTTTAATTCAATTTTTTTATTTCAAATTCAATTTGTTTAATTCTTTTTTATATTTAATATTATAGAATAATTATTTTTTTAAATTTAAAATTTAAAATTTATTTATTAAAATTTTTAAATTTTAATTTAATTTAATTGTTTTTCTTAATTTTTTTGTTTATTTAGTTTTTCATTTTTAAAATCTATAAATGGTTTCACTAAAAAAAAAAAACACTATATTTATGTATATTTGTTTTTTAATTATTTGCACGTGGTTTTTTTCATTTTTTTTGTTTTTTAATGATAGGTTTTTTTTTTTTTTTTTTTTTTTTTTTTTTTTTTTTTTTTTTTTTTTTTTTTTTTTTTTTTTTTTTTTTTTTTTTTTTTTTTTTTTTTGTAAATTTTAAAATTTGTATTTTTTTCCTTATTATTATTATTATTTTTAATTTAAATTTTATTTTTTTTTTAATTTTTTTTTTCTAAATTTTAATTTTGTAATTTTAATTATTTTAATTTTTTTTTTTAAATATATATATATATATATTTTAATATATTGTTTTTTTTAATAAGTTAGAAAAAACTGTTTTTGATTTTTTTTTTTTTAATTTTTTGGTCAATTTTTGTTTTTTTTCTTTAAATTATGTGTTTTTTTTCTTCAAATTTTGTCATTTCCTTTGATATAATTTTCAAATATTTTTGTTTTTTTATTTATTTTTGTTTAAATTTTTTCTTTTTATGAGCTATTTTTGTTTTTTTTTACATTTTTATTGGTTTTTTTTACTGTTTTTATATAATTTTTTTAATCTAAGTTTGTGTTTTATTACATACATGAAAATCACCACTCTAAAAAAAAAAGGTTGATGCAGCATCAATACGTTTCAAAATTAGCATGAAAATCACTGCTCTATAAAAAAAAGGTTGATGCAGCATCAATACGTTTCAAAATTAGCATGAAAATCACTGCTCTAAAAAAAAAAGGTTGATGCAGCATCAATACGTTTCAAAATTAGCATGAAAATCACCACTCTAAAAAAAAAAAAAAAAAAAATATTTGATGCTGCATCAATACATTTCAAAATTAGCATGAAAATCACTAACATTTTAAAACAAATATTCATACTTCATAAATAAAAATTTTAGAGTGTCAAAAATGTGCACCAAAAAAAAAAATGGTGATTCTGCATCACCACTTTTCAAAATCGGGTGCTGTTTATGCTACCAAAAAAAAGTAGGTAACATTACGGTTACCTATTTCATCGGTAACATTGTTAATTGTGCATAGATTACAATTGCATAGTTTTCGAAAAAGAGAATTTTGCATAGATTACATTGCATTATTCACGTCGTTGAATGTTTGAAATTGCTTTTGGATAGTGAAAGTCATCAAGTTTGGAAAAGTTTCATTTTCAGTGTTGTTGTTTGTTGCATCATTGTTTGAAGCTCTTCCCTTAACTAGATAGCATTCATCGAATTGAAAGTTTTCTTTTCTCATATAGATGCATACAGGAGATTGTCATATGACATACGGTAGGGCCTTGAAACTGGAATATAATTGAAGATAAACCATAAAATTTACTCAATTTACCTAAGGAAGCATTGAAACATTAACGAAACATTTAGAGGTCTAGGTTAGAGACGTGTTCCGGCGTCGTTAAACCTAGTAGCTATCATTCGCCTCTTGGCTTTGGACAGCGCTAGTACGGACTTGAGCTCCCCGTACCGTCGCGTATATAAAGGTAGACCCCACTAGGTTTGAATCCTTTATCCATAGGAAGCCGAGTCTGCTGCCCTATACCCGTGATACACCGAACACAGCATTCGGGGAGATTGCCTGCATGTACGTTAAGTCCTTGGTTGATTTCTCTTTCATTTTTGAAACCAAGGTGTATATTGTAGTTCACGGATATCTGGTACACCCTTTGCCTAGCATTCTTGAACAGTCATTTCGATCTTTTCTGACTCTTTAAATTTGAAAAGGTCATCAAGCGCTTGTCCTTTGTCCTTTCACGCTTGTTTCCAATCTGAAAGTGATAGAGTCACCTTTTGCCTGTTTCTCGAATCTTAAAAGATGAAACGGTAGAGTTTTGTTTCAATGTCATAAAAATTAACTACCCACGAAATATTCCTGGTTGAAGTTAGTTTCCTTAGGGGGCTGTTTTGAGTTATTTCTGATGGCAACTTTCCCGGATTTCACCAACCAAGGAATCCCCTCCGATGGGAATCCTGGTCCTTTTCCTCCTTTTGGAAATGTTGGTGCTCCTTATATGGCAACGTTGTCCCTTCCTGGGTTAACTGTTGGGTTGCCAGTTTGGTTGTTCTCAACCTCTGTGGTCCCGAATGTCTCGACTACTATTCAATCAGTTCCTCCACCTGAACAACATCATGTCGATTCGAAGGTGGACCTCTCCCCTTCTTCGCTTGTTTCTGCGTCCTCCTCTTCTACTTTGCCTGGTGAAAGTCTGGATTCTAGTGACCACGTGGCTAAGAAGAAGAAGAAGAAGACAAAGAAGAAGAAGTTTGATAAGCGAGAGGCTAAGGCTGCAGCTACTGCTTCTAAATCATCTCCTCTTGATAAACCTCCAAACCCTCCACGGAAAGTCAAGTTCCCTTGCATGTTGTGCACGGGAGACCATCTTCTTCGAGACTTCCCTAGCATTCCCAAGGTGCTCGAAGTATGGTCCAACGGTCGCCCGCCGTTGCCTTTCGCTTCCGGGAGTCAGGTTGGGGGCACATCGTCAGCTGCTGCTGGTAAGGCTCCTAAGAAGCAGGGTAAGATTACCAATCCCTGTAAGTTGTGTGAAGGGCACCATGCCATTCACCTTTGTCCGTATATGGATGAAGCCAAGAGAGTTTTGGACAACTCAACTGTTTCTACACCACGCCTCCCGGTTGGTTATAAACAGCTTTCTTCGAGTCCTCCACCAGCGGATTCCATGATTGGTCAAGAGTCATCCTTGGTCAATCCCGCTCCCTCAGAAATTCAGATTTAGGAATCCATTCCCGACCAACCATTGGTCGTGGGATCGGTTGAACTGGCCCCATCTGCGGTGCACCAGGTCTTTTCCATTGAGAGTGGACCTCACATCCCTCAGGTTCTTCTTGTTTCTTCAGATTCCTCAGACTTGGAGAAAGATTCTCCTGTCCCCATACCTCAAGAAGCTGCTCCTCCACCTCCCGTGATGGAGGTCCCGGAGGATACTCCTCCCCCCTTCAAGATGGAGGTCGTGGAGGATGCTCCTTCTTCCGTAACACCAGGGGAAGACCTTCTCGGTTCGATGGTAGCCCCTCCGAGTAGTTTGGTCGCTTCCTTCGATTGGAATCGATTTTCAGGATACCGCCTTCCGTCTTATGTGCCTTTCGAGATAACAGTACAGGCTTTTGGTCTGGTCGTACCCAGCACCATTATAGATGAAGGCGCATCTGTTAGTATTTTATCCTCAACTACCTGACAAGATTTCGGTTCGCCGCTGCTTGCATCTGTTACGCAGAATCTGTTGGCATATAACAGAAGAACGAGTCAACCATTAGGGATCCTTCCAAGGTTACCTGTTACTTTGGGAGGTAAAACCGTCCATATGGACGTGATGGTTGTTCCAGGCCCCTTGGATTTCAATCTTCTCTTGGGGCGCGATCACACCTATGCCATGGGAGCGCTTATCTCCTCCCTTTTTCGTGTGGCCTGCTTTCCACATGAAGGACAGATCGTGACCATTGATCAGCTTTCGTTCTTTGGTCCCGATGTGGAAACTGGCTCGCCATCATCCCTTCTTGGTTTTTATCCACCCGTTGTATCTGCCCCATCGCAGGTCAACTATGTGGCTACCTAACCCGTGCCTGTACTCAATGATGATGCCGTCGTGCATAGTGTGATGGGGGAATTGGGTCCTGACTTCCAGGATGTTTTCCTTCCATCGAGAGTGGAACTCTTGGAAACAATGACTTCTTGTTCATTATGATGAGGTCGTCAGAGCAGAGTTCCTTGTCTTGTGTCAAGCTCGTTAAAAAATGAAACAAGGTCGTCGGAGCATAGTTCGTTTTCTTGTGTCAAGCTCCTTAAAAAATGAAGCAAGGTCGTCGGAGCATAGTTCCTTGTCTTGTGCCAAGCTCCTTAAACCATGAAACAAGGTGTCCTGAGGATAGTTCTTTTAATGTGTTAACCTCGTTAAAACAATGAAACACTTTCCTGTTCAATTCGAGTCTTTGATAAGTTCTCGTAAAATACCAGTTGAGTCTTTTCCGTACTCTCGTAACTTGAACCTTCACTCCATCTGCCTTTCATATGGACTGAAGCTTGGGGGGCATGTACCTCGAATTGAGTCACCAAGCTGGGGGCATGCTTACTTTTTCAAGCATAGTTTATTTCCGTTTCAAGCTTGTGTAAAAATGAAACCGGTTGTAAGCATAGTTTATCTTTGTTTCAAGCTTGTGTAAAAATGAAACCAACTTCAAGCAAAGTTTCTAGATTTCAAGCTTGTGTAAAAATGAAACCTTTCCCATTTTACCTCTTGTGATGGCCATTTTATCAGCCTGTTTTTGCCAGATGAGCCTTGGTTTTCTCACTCCATCGTCACTATCTGCTTGGCCAATCATATGCCTTCACTTGGTTGTTTTACCCGTTCCTGAGGAACCGCTGCGACGAGTGGTCTTGTTAGCCAGCCTCTTAACCTTTATTTGTTCTAAGTAGTTCCACCATCACCGGAACCAGTAGCTACCCTTTATACCACTCGTTCCTCCAGGAGGAGTCATCTTTCAGCGCTTTTCTGACTCCCTAAACATGAAAAGATTGCCGAGACTCTTGTCGTTTTGAACTCGTTAAATGGTTGTGAAACGACATCTACCTAGTATACGTTTACCCCTTTTTCGGGTTGGGATAGATTATTTACGAAAAAGGAATACCCTAGCCTATCGCGACTAGGAGGTTTTCTCAGATTTTGTTTTCTACCTTTTCGGGTCTGAGAAACTATTTACGAAAAGGGACCGTTGGAGTTTACTTTTCCGCTGTCTTTTCAAACTCTCTAAACATGAAAAGACGCTGAGTTCTTCCTTTGTCAGACTCGTTAAACCCTGATGACATTGGATTCAGTCGAAATGATGGTATTCGAGTCGCTCCTTCCTAGGGCTCGTTAAATGTACTAGGATGGATTCGTCCGAAGGACGGACTTATATGACAAGCATATGCTATCCTCATCAAGCTTGTGTAAAAATAAAGAGGTACTCACTGAAATGGTGGGGAAAATGGAACCAACATCATTGTCGTGTCGGCAGTATGTCGCTCTTGAACATGGCACTTATCTACATTCGTGTCGGGTTGGGGACATCTCATCTCGTTTTTCACTTTGCCTCCGTGGGTTTGAATAATCCCTTTTGACCTCTCATCTGCTCATTGCCTCGTCATCGTGACCTCTGATCCATTGATGTCGAATACTGCTAAGTCCACTGTCATGCCGTTTACATGTTCAAGAGAAGTTGACCTCTGCAAGTATCAACCTTCCTCTGATTCTCATATAATCCTGATTCACAAAAACATTATGTTCCTCTGTCTCGTGTCGATGATGTGGGAAACATTATGGCCCACCTTCGATCAAGGTCACTTCCTGTCGACTTCAGCTCATTATCCAGGAAGTTGATCTAGAGACTCCCTTCTGGTACCTTGGAGCCTGCATGCCTCAATGGCAGGATCTTTGCATTCGACGTGAGGTTTTCATCATTGGCCTCCGATCGAGTGATTCTACGGGTGTTCGACGCCAGCTCACTGTTCGCATGCCATAGATTGTACCTATAGTACCTTGAGGGCCATTGTCATTATTGGTGGTTCCTCTCGCGTTTGTTAACAGCTTTCATCATTGGCTGGTAATCAGACAATGTTCTTGCATGCTCGACTTCAGCTCACATATTCGCATGCTTGAACTTGTACTTTGTTCGGGTCGAGATGGAGCGCAAGACCCTGGATTTTGTCTGTTATAATCCAGGCTGCGATATTGTGGATTATTATGATTATTTACATGACTCACTGATTAGATGGCTGCGACCATACCTGAGTCTATTTATCGATCCTCTCTGGATGGCTGCGTCCATACCTTGGATCTAGATTATTGTATACTTTGTTATGGATGGCTGCGCCCATACCATGCATATATATCATGTATCTGAGACATCAGTTGTACTTCGCTCCGCAGGTTTTCTGATGGCAGTGTTTTCAGTCGGCATGTTCTCGTAAAGCATTTCACCCCTCTCTCTCTTTCGGGCCTCATGCTTTAGGGGGCATCTGTTACACAGTAATTTTTCACCGTCCCTGAAATTCCCATCTCACCCATTGGAGGGTCGTTTTTGTGACCAATAAGTAGTGTCATGCCTTGCAAATACCATCATTGCATCCCTTTCCATGAGGACAACATTCCTTCTGTTGATCATTTCCTGAGCAGACCCCTAAAAACACCTGTTTTTGCCTTGGCGCTGGTAGCCCTTTATGTACTCGCGCCAATGGGGGAAAATTAACACTGATCCCGCGCCAATTGGCGCTCTGTCCCAGTGTTGCACCCGCGCCAATTTGTTTAGGGAAATTTTTTTTAAAAAGGAGGCGAAGTTTCGATTACAACAACTTCGTGGGTGAGTCATCAGGAGTGGTTTCGACTGAATAACCACGACCTTCCTCCTTTGGTCTCTTGTTTCCACCATATGGGAAACCTCCCAAAGGATAAGGCCTCCCTTCCACTATTGTAGGGATCCAAACCTCCTCCTCTCCTCTATAAATATAGCCTTCATCCATTGATGAAGGAGCTGAAGGGCTGAATGGCTAAATAGCTAGTTCCAAAGAGTGGCAGAATTTCTAAATTCCCAAGAGCTTTCATGCTGCAAAAGCCTTCTTGATTCCCTAAGGCCAAATCCAAGCAAGGAGACTATTGCCAAGTATCTGGAGAGAGAGGCTTGTCCCATCCCTGACAGGCTTTATCGAGACATGTTGTGCTGGTGGCCCGCTAAAGGAGAGTGCTGCGTCGAAGCTATGGTTGTATTCTTCTTTTGACTCTTTAATGATAAGCGACTATCGGTTATGGTTCCACTCTTGTTCTTGATCATGTTCATGAGTTATATCCTCTTCGACTGATATATAGTTGTATGCATTGGATTTTATGCTTGCGTTTGTGTTGTTTCTTGCATGTGCAGGTGTCCGATCACGGAGATCGTGAGGGCTGTGATCTGCCATGGCGAAGGAACGAGAGCACCACCTCTTCTACAAACGACAGCGTTGGATTCCAGGTAAGCCTTCCTCGCAAGTCGGTTTATTTACAATTAGGGACCTGCACTGTAGCGTGTTTGATTGTTGCTAGACCCGATCTGGGCTAGTAGAGATCGCCTCTGTCCGCAGAGGGGATTTACCTCTTCAACACAGGCCAAGCCACTTCACGACCTCTATTGAAATGAGGTTATTTTGAATTCCCCTATCGACAAGGAATTGCAGTGGAGAACCCTTCACCCACATCAACGAATGGAAGAGGTGCTCCCCCTCCTTTGGATCCTCCCTCTGGATCTTGGTGGTGGCAACAATGGCATTAGGATCCACATCAATGATCTGCTTCCCTTTATCATTGCCTTTGTTTGGTTCTGACTCAGGATCAGAACATGCATCTCATTCGAGTGCCTTTAGCTTGGCCACCAATGACTGTTTGGCCTGACACTCGTTTGTGCTGTGAGTGGGGCTATTATGAAATTCACACCACTTCCCCATGTCCTTCTTTGGATTTGTGGTTTTGTTCTGAGTTTCCCTTCTTTGGCCTTACCCCTTATTCTGTAGTTCAAGGGCACCTTTCCCTGGCTTCAGATTTGCGGATCCAAAGTCTCGCTTCTTCTGCTTAAATTTCTGCTCGATCTTGGCGGCATAGCGATATGCCATGCCAAGCGATGTAATGTTGAGGAAATCCATTTCCTCTTGAATGTGTCTATGCAGACAGTTGCGGTACTTGAGCACCAAATGTCTCTTTAAATCTTTATTACCCAACTTTGTGCGTAGGGTATGGAACAAATTTCTCAGTTCGTGCACATCTCGATCCCTTTGTTGCAGCAGCGTGGTCCATTTGATGTACTTGTCCTCATAGCTCCCCACGGGGTAATATTGTTCCTTGATGCCATCTCGGAATGAATTCCAAGTGGGTGCGGCCAAGAACAGAGAGTGTTATGTCTTGTCCTTTTGCTCATAGTAGGTTTCCCACCAATCTTTGACATGGGGGGCGGCTTTGAGGTGCAAAAATAATCTTTTCTCAGTCGGAGAAATCATGCACCGAGAAATATCCTTCCAGCAAAGTCAACCATCTATCTACGACATCTGCATCTATCTGGCCTTCAAATATAGGAATGTCAAAGTTTACCTGTACCTTGAAGGGAGTGGAGCCTCCAGAGAGGATGTTGGATGGAGATGCGTCGTAGGTGGTCTGCCGTTGAAGGATCTGAGTAAAGTTATCCATCACCGCGTTCCTTTGTTTCTCAAGGGCCTCATGATCAATATTTTGATAGGATCTCCTGCTCCCTCACCTTTATTTTCTTCCACCATGGGAGGTCGTCAGGGTTTTCGAGGCTTCAGGCAGATCGAGCCCTAACTCCTTATACCCTAACCGCGTTGGGGACATGCAAAGAAAAACAGAGAAAGGGCGGAGCCGCTCTGATACCACTGATCTGGATTTATGCAATAACGCAATAAAATACAAAAATAGACATAAACGCAGAGATGCAAAGGAAATGATGCTTCATTTCATTAATATCAAATAACAAAAGTATGCTTACAGACATAATGGAAATCAAATAGCTAGGGCGATGGTAGCTTATCTCTAAGAAGAGATGTGGCCGCTACATGCCTCTGAACTCTGTGTTACAATGAGACTCGAGGGCCTATTTATTATTGAGAAACAATGGAAAAATCTAGACATCCAAAAACCTAACCCTAGGAGATGAACAAAACTATGGGCCCCGTTTGGGTAAATTGGTGTTTCAACTTCTCAGGGTCATAACTTTGGCATACTACCTCCATTTGAGGCACATGATACATCTTTAGAAAGATCTATTCGTGGAATACAACTTTGGATCGCAAATATCAAGATTTATATTTTCCAAAGGCGCGATGCCCAAAAAACATCGTTTAGGTCCTCAAAACAACTCCAGAAGTTTAGGACTCGAAAAACTAATAAAAATAGTAAGTTGTGTTGAAACAAAAAAACTGTAAGAACTGATGGTGGCATTTCAAATGGAATAGGTGAGCAGCCACCGATATCCACCTGGATCATTAGTGTCCCAAAATGGTTCCAGGAGTGCACGACCCAAAAACCTACTAAAAATAGTAAGTTGTGCTAAAAGTGAAAAACCGCTAGAATTGATAGTGCGGGTCCAAATGGAATAGGTGGGTGGCCACCGATATATACCTATATAAAAAACTACTTGCAATAGGCTACAATTGACGCACCAACCTCGAATATGTGAAAGCACCCACTTGTAATAGGATACAACCTTATTGAGGCACCAACCTCGAAAATGTGCAAGCAACCACTTGCAATAGGCTACAACTTGATTGAGGCACCAACGTCTATGGAAGCACTTACCTCCTTCTTCAATATAATGTGGACCACTTTGCACAATATTTAAAACTTGATCTAGAAGGATCATTTGTCACTGTAGTTACTCACATAGATACTGTCACAACTTGAAATCACTGTCATAATGTTGTCATAAGCTACTCATAACTTGCTTTTCTCATCACAACAATCTCTTCATAAATTTGGTACCACGACACCTTTTTCTGATCTTGATTTGGTCAATACATACACCACTTGTTGCACCCTGCTCATGAAATTTGAAGCATCCCAAAAGCAAAATTATAGGATCTATACATAAAAAATATATCATCAAGGATCTTCATTCCCCCTGGACTGATCTCAACATAATTCTAGTCATGATGTTTCTTCTAGAATTCAATTTGGCTTCATAATGACTCCAAAACTATATAAAACCAAAAATTGAAACAACACAATCTGAACACACTCTACAAAAGGGGTCTTTACAAGTTTGATATAATGATATTTTAAGGGTTTTACAAAATGACCAAATTGGCATGTAATTGACCCTTACCAAAATTCAAACCGAGTCTGAAAGACTTAAATCATAACCTCTACTATGTAAATCGAGCCACATAACCAACCAACCAAAGCACCAAGTTATGATAGCCTTAGGCCCCAAAGTGTTGTATTGTAGTGCTTCACTTGTCTAATAAATATGACCTGCAGGCATGAACCCCGAGTAAACCATGATCCAACCAACAATGTTGTACTATGACTAACCTCACCAACCCATAGGCTGAAGATGCAACACAGTGGTTGGCCTACGGGGTAAACAATATAACAATGCGGTGAGCCACCTCCAAGCCACAGGCTTAAACATAATAACATTGTGTCGTGCTCCCTCAGGCCTATAATATAACACTACATTGAGTTCCCTTCAAGTTGCGACTTGTGATATAAAACACTTTGGCGATCTTTCCCCAGGCTACGACCAATATAACATTGTGGCCAACTCCCTCAAAGTTGTGGTGTTAGGTCCCTATATTACTAGTATAGTCCCTTATTGTTGTTAGTGTAACCCCCTTATTGTTATTATTGTACCCTTGTAACCCCAATTTTATTATTATTGTGCCCTTAAATTATTAATGTTAGGTCGGCTAGGATTACATTGTGGCCCACTAGGATTATATTGTGGCCCCATGGACTCCTATATATAGGAGGAGGTTTTGTTCATTTGTATCATCCAAGAATTGTTCATTTATGTAATATATTGGAGGTTGCCCCCTCGAAGTGGCTCATTTCTAAGGAGTTGATATCTCTTTTCTTCTATTTTTGGAGCTGGTTACACAACATTTGGTATCAGAGCTTTGGATTCTAGGGTTTCGCTGCTCCAAACAGGTCATCGTGGCATTTTCGCTATAACTTTTTTCCTACGAAGTTTTAGAAGCTGAAATTTTTAGGGTGCGAAACCAAATCCTGAAGAAGATTGTCTAAAAATTTCAGAGCTTGGGTCGCAATATTTTCGGAGATATGATTTGTGGAAGTTAGGTCTTTTTTCAGGCTCCTAAACAGGTCATCGTGGCATTTGCGCTATAAATTTTCTTCTACAAATATTCAGAATCTGAAATTCGTATGCTGCGAAGCTGAAATCTTGAGTAAAGTCGTAAAAAAATTTCAGATCTTGGTTTGCAATATTTTTGGAGATATGATCTGTGGAATGTAGTGCTTTTTCAGGCTCCTGAATTTCATCTCAAAGAGGTGATCGTGGGAAAAGTTCAATAACTCTCTCTCTGGGCATCGGATTGGAGTGCCGTAAAAAGTGGTCGCAAGTACACAGACTGTAGTTTCTTGGCTATCAATTTCAGAGACAAAGGACAAAACAGTGACACGTGGCAAGTCGTACAAGTTCGCTCTACTGAACCAGTCCATAATTAGGTCATTGTGGGAGATTGGACACAACTTCGTCTTGGAGAATCCAAATCAGGTCAGATCTGTGGCATTCAAAAGATAATTTAGAGGGCTACCTTAGTGCTTAATTTCAGATATAGAAAAGCCACAATCACAAAGATAATACAATTTCAATATCGAGCTCCTCAAAAGCAAGTAAGAGGTGTGTATTTTTTTTCCGAATTGCATAAGTCTTGTTTGAAGAATCAAGTTGAATTGATTGTAGGGGCATATTGTAGAATAGATATCAGTATTGGATTATAAAATGGCCCCAAAAAATAATTCAACACCCATTAAGCCTTTGGAAAGCTCTACTATGACTCATGAAGACGAAGAATTTCAACATGATCTATCAAAATTACAAGAGCAAGTGCAACAAATTTCACTCTCGCAAAGAGCAACAAAAAATGAAATGGAAGTTTTGAAGAAAGGCATGGAAGCTAAGATGGATGGCGTGGAAGCTAAGATGGATGGCATGGAGGCTGACATTGAATCTAAGATGGATGACATGGAAGCTAATATCAATGAGAAAATGGAAAACATGAAGAATTTTCTAAAAGCAGACATGGAAGGTTTGACAAAGTTGATACAAGAAAGGTTTCCTAATGGTGAAAAGATAGTAGAAGAACCTCATGATGAGAACAAAATAAATGTTAATTGTGATTTCATAAAATCTAATGTTGGCGGGAAGAACCACCATATTCCAAAAATGGATATGAGGAAGTTTGATGGAAAGGATCCTGTAACATGGATAATACAGATGGAGCAATATTTTGATCTCCATAATGTGCAAAACACACAAAAGGTACGCATTGCAACTTTACATTTAGAACAAAATACATTTGTATGGTATCGATGGCTTTGCTCCCGTAAAAAAATTGTCACTTTGTCAATTTTTACGGAGGAAATGATAGCACCTTATGAGGATACAAAGAGCAACACCTTCTTTAGCTAATTGATAAATCTCAAACAAAAGGGTTTAGTTGGGCAGCACATTGAGGACTTCCAAAAATTGAATATAAGGGTAACTAATATTCCAGAGGAACACAGGATTGATCTCTTCATAGGCACTCTAAAGGATAATATCCAACATGAAGTTCGTGTTTTGGAGCTTGATTCAATGGAGAAGGCATTCAGGTTGGCAAGAAAAGTTGAATGTAAAATTATGGCGACAAGGAAGCCTACCACTCAATTCTATAAAGAAGGAAGTGCTGCTACGCCTAGATTTCCACAACCTACAAGGTTGACACCACAACAATTGGAAGAAAAAAGAGCAAAAGGGATTTGCTACAGTTGTGATAGCAAATACACTAAAGGTCATAAGTGTGCTAAAAAGAAATTATTTTACATAGATTGTGAAGAAGAAGAAGAAAATGAACAAGAAGAGGATATACACCAGGAATCGGCCCTAGAAGAGGAAGAAATGAATCTGACCATATCATGTAATGCACTGGCAGGAATTACCACTCCTCAAACTCTCAAGATAGCAGGACAGATCAAGAAGAAAAAGGTAATAGTGTTGATTGATTCGGGTATGTTGAGGAGGTAAATCCCCTCTGCGGACAGAGACGATCCCTACTAGCCCAGCAGGGGTCTAGCAACAATCAGAAATGTTACGACGCAAGTTCCTAGTTAAGAATGAAAAGACTAGGGATAGAAGCCTACCTGGATTCCAACGCTATGATCTGAAGAAGAGAGCGTTCCCGTTCCTCAGCCTCGGCAGATCACGATCCTCCAACGATCTCCGTGGGTGGACACCTGCACATGCAAGAAACAAACAGATACAAGCATAAAATCCGGCATACGTAACTCAATATCAGTCAGAAAGGATACTACTCATATTAACATCATTGAAAACAAAGTGGAACCATAATCGTAATCATTCATTAAATAACGATCGAAAGAGATTACAACCAAAGTTCTGACGTCGTGGTCTCCTTCGGATGGGTCTCCAGTCGTTCACGTCTCGCAAAGCTCGCCAGGGAAAGGGAAAACCTCTCCAGAGTCTCTCGACGATAGTCTCCTTACTTGAGTCAGCCTTAAGGGAAGAAAGAGGGCTCTTACAGCACAAAGGCTCTTGGGAATTTGGAGATTCAAAGCTTAGGCACTTCAAGACTAGCTTTCCATGGAATTGAGCAGGCTTTTATAGATGGGGAAGGAGGGAGTTGGGATCCCTATTATTGTGGGATTGGCCCTATCAGCAAGGAAGGTTCCATGGGAGGTGGCAAAACCACTTCCCTTCCATAGAACTTCCGCAGCCAAACCTCCCAACTCAAGATAGGCAATGGTTTCTGAGTTTGTTGAAACTCAACTTCCGCCATCTTTATTTAAAAAACATTCCTCAAATTGGGTGGCGCGATTACTGCTCTGGGACAGAGCGCCAGTTGGCGCGACCTCTTTGCAGGATTTTCCTCATTGGCGCGAGTGATCAACTGTCTGCCCGCGCCAATGCAAAAAGGGATGTTTTTCATGATTTTTGCAAGGAGATGTCTTTAGGGCAAATGAAGCTCATGCTTAGAGGAATGCATTGATGATGTTTTCAAGGCATGACAATGTTCACAAAATGGGTCCTCCATTGTGCGGGACGGGGAATGGTAGGGACGGTGACAAATTACTGTGTAACAGATGCCCCCTAAAGTATGAGGCCCGAGAGAGAGGGGTGAAATGCTTTACGAGAACATGTTCAATTGAAGGCCCGCCGTCGAAAAACCTGCGCAGAAAAAATACAACTGATATCTCAAGTACATGATGTATATGTGGTATGGGCGCAGCCATCCGAAACAGAGTACACTATAATCCGGATCCAGGGTATGGGCGCAGCCATCCAGCGAGGATCAAACAAATAGACTCACGTATGGTCGCAGCCATCCAAGCAATGAGTCATATACATAATTATAATAATCCACAATCGCAGCCTGGATTACAACAGACACAATCCAGGGTCTTGCGCTCCATCTCGACCCAAAGAAAGTACAAGTTCGAGCATGTGAATATGTGAGCTGAAGTCGAACATGCAGGAACATCGTCTGATTACCAGCCAATGATGAAAGATGTTAACAGACGCGAGAGGAACCACCAATGATGACAATGGCTCTCAAGGTACTATAGGTACAATCTACGGCGTGTGAATCAATGGGTTGGCGTCGAACACCCGCAGAATCACTCGATCGAAGGCCAATGATGAAAACCTCACATCGAATGCGACGAACCTGCCATTGAGGCATGCAGACTCCAAGGTACCATAAAGGAGTCTCTAGATCAGCTTCCTGGATAATGAGCTGATGTCGACAGGAAGTGACCTTGATCGAAGGTGGGCCATAATGATTCCCACATCATCGACACGAGACAGAGGAACATGATGTTTTGTTGTGAATCAGGATCGTATGAGAATCAGAGGAAGGTTGATACTAGCAGAGGCCAACTTCTCTTGAACATATAAACGACACGACAGTGGACTTGGCAGTATTTGACATCAACGGATCAGAGGTCATGGTGACAAGGCAATGAGCAGAGGAGAGGTCAAAAGGGATTATCCAAACCCACGAAGGCAAAGTGAAGAAACGAGATGAGATGTCCCCAACCCGACACGAATGCAGACAAGTGCCATGTTCAAGAGCGACATACTGCCGACACGACAATGATGATGGTTCCATTTTTCCCCCACCATTTCTGGTGAGTACCCCAATTATTTTTGATAACAAGCTTGAAGGGGATAGAATATGCTTGTAATATAAGTCCACCCTTCGGGAAAATCCATCCTAGTGCATTTAATGAGTCCTGGGAAGGAGGAACTCGGAGAACGTCATTTCGACTGAATCCGATGTCATCAGGGTTTAACGAGTCTGACAAAGGAAGAACTCGGCGTCTTTTCATGTTTAGAGAGTTTGAAAAGACAGCAGAAAAGTAAACTCCAAAGGTCCCTTTTCGTAAATAGTTCCTCAGATCCGAAAAGGTAGAAAACAATATCTGAGAAAACCTCCTAGTCGCGATAGGCTAGGGTATTCCTTTTTCGTAATCAATCCATCCTAGCCCGAAAAAGGGTTAAACGTATACTGGGCAGATGTCGATTCATGTCCAATTTAACGAGATCGAAACGACAAGGGCCTCCGCAATCTTTTCATGTTTAGAGAGTCAGAAAAGAGCTGAAAGATGACTCCTCCTAGAGGAACGAGTGGTATAAAGGGTAGCAACTGGTTCCGGTAATGGTGGAACTACTCAGAACAACATAAAATTCAAGAGGCTGGCTAACAAGACCACTCATCGCAGCGGTTCCTCAGGAACAGATAAAACAACCAAGTGAAGGCATATGATCGGCCAAGCAGATAGTGACGAAGGAATGATAAAACCAAGGCTCATCTGGCAAAAATAGGCTGATAAAATGGCAATCACGAGAGGTAAATTGGGAAAGTTTCATCTGCTTGAAGTTGGTTTCATTTTTACACAAGCTTGAAACAAAGATAAACTATACTTGAAACCGGTTTCATTTTTACACAAGCTTGAAACGAAAACAAACTATGCTTGAAAAAGTGAGCATGCCCCCCAGCATGGTGACTCAATTCGAGGTACATGCCCCCCAAGCTTCAGTCCAATATTTCGTTCGATGAAAACTAATTAGAGAAGAATTGAGAGCTTTTACACAAACGAAATGAACGGAAGACAACAATGAGATCTCTAATGCAACTAATGAAATTGAAAACTTTTCATTCAGATCACTAATCACTAGCAAAATCGAAAAGATCACAATTTGCACTAATTCAACCAAAAGCACAAGAGATTTTTTTTTGTAATTTTCAATGTTTGATAGCTAATATGCACTAAACAAGCTTGAAAACAAACGGAACAACTTGAGAAACGATATTCGATAAAGCAAAACAAACAAATTTCACTCAACAATGCAAGCAATCAAATCCCAAATCGACCAAAGTCTCTCAAAACCAAGAAAAGACTCAAAAGGCTCCAATGGGCTGTGTGATCTAGCCCAATGCAAGACCAAACAAAATTCGAATGAAGGAATGAACAATCACCCAAAAATCGCAACAAAACAATGAACAACTACTAAGAGGATGTGGAGAATCAATCAGAAAGTTGACCGGACAAACCAAACACCAAAATTCCCAAGGAGGGCTCGATACACTAGGCCACTAGATGCCCTAGGGCTCAAAACGTGAAATCGATAGATAAAAGCAAACAACCAAAGGACAGAGGTGAATTTCCAGTCAAACAGGACTCCAACACACTCAGGCAGTCGGAAAATCAAGAAGAAAAACACTGACCAAACCCAAAGAGCTCAAAAATGAGGAAACTCAAAAACCTTACAGGAGTGGCGCGACTGTAAGGACGAAACTGGCGCCAAAAAGCAATTGGCGCGGGCTAAACAAAAGCAACATGCGCCAATTGGCGCGACTGTCGAGCTAAAAAGCGCGCCAGTCGAGTTTCTCAGCAAAAAACAAAAAAGAACTACTCCAGAAGCAGATCAATGCATACTAAGCAAACCAAGAAGTAAACAACAGCAAAAGAACCCAACCCAGAAGGCTCATCAAGCAAGGAAAAACATAAAATAATCAAAACGAGACAATGAAATCTAGACGATCCCCAGCGGAGTCGCCAAATTGTTGAGGAGGTAAATCCCCTCTGCGGACAGAGGCGATCCCTACTAGCCCAGCAGGGGTCTAGCAACAATCAAACAATGTTACGACACAAGTTCCTAGTTACGAATGAAAAGACTAGGGATAGAAGCCTACCTGGATTCCAACGCTATGATCTGAAGAAGAAGCGTCCCCGTTCCTCAGCCTCGGCAGATCACAATCCTTCCACGATCTCCACGGATGAACACCTGCACATGGAAGAAACGAACAGCTACAAGCATAGAATCTGGCATACGTAACTAAACATCAGTCAGAAAGGATGTTACTCACATTAACATGATGGAAAACAGAGTGGAACCATAATCATAATCATCTATTAAATAATAAACGAAGAGAGATTACAACCAAGTTCTGACGTCGCGATCTCCTTCGGACGGGTCTCCGGTCGTCCACGTCTCGCAAAGCTCGCCAAAGAAAGGGAAAACCTCTCCGGAGTCTCTCGACAATGGTCTCCTTACTTGAGTCGGCCTTAAGGGAAAGAGAGGATTCTTTACAGCACAAAGGCTCTTGGGAATATGGAGATACAAAGCTTAGGCACTTCAAGACTAGCTTGCCATGGGATTGAGCAGGCTTTTATAGATGGGAAAGGAGGGAGTTGGGATCCCTATTATTATGGGATTGGCCCTATCAATAAGGAAGGTTCCATGGGAGGTGGCAAAACTACTTCCCTTCCATAGAACTCCCGCAGCCAAACCTCCCAACTCAAGATAGGCAATGGTTTCTGAGTTTGTTGAAACTCAACTTCCGCCATCTTTATTTAAAAAACAGTCCTTAAATTGGGTGGCGCGACTACTGCTCTGTGACAGAGCGCTAGTTGGCGCGACCTCTTTGCAGGATTTTCCCCATTGGCGCGAGTACTGAACTGTCTGCCCGCTCCAATGCAAAAAGGGATGTTTTTCATGATTTTTTCAAGGAGATGTCTTTAGGGCAAATGAAGCTCATGCTTAGAGGAATGCATTGATGATGTTTTCAAGGCATGACAATGTTCACAAAATGGGTCCTCCATTGTGCGGGACGGGGAATGGTAGGGACGGTGACAAATTATTGTGTAACAGGGTAGCACCCATAATGGTATTCATTGTAAGGTAGCCAAGGAATTAAATTGTTTCTTATACCCAGCACCAAAATGTCAAATGATGATTGCAAATGGAGGAACTATAAATTGCTCTGGAAAATGCCATAATATCAAGCTAACCATGGGGGAATATGTATTGACTAGTCCAATGCTTTCCATTCCTATGGGAGGTGTTGATGTTGTACTAGGAGTACAATGGTTACAATCTTTCGGGACGGTAGCTTTTAATTTTCAAGAACTTTTCTTGAAATTTTTTTCAGAAGGAAAGGAAGTCGAATTACGGGGTATTGCGGGGAAGCCAGGAAGGATAATAAGCTCTAATGTCATGACAAAGCTTCTAAAGAAAGAACAACGAGGCATAATTGCACAATTATGCTCACAAGAAGTTCCAACATCAAAATCATCTATTTCTGCAGATCTCCAACAAGTCTTGGACAATCATTCCAAGGTGTTTGAAACTCCCAAAGGACTCCCACCTATTCGTGATCATGATCATGCTATTCATTTGATTCCATGAAGTGTTCCTCCAAACATGAGGCCTTATAGATATCCTTACTTCCAAAAGAGCGAAATTGAACGTATGATTGCAGAAATGTTAGAGGCGGGTATAATTCAACCTAGTCAAAGTTCTTTCTCTGCTCCTGTAGTATTGGTACACAAGAAGGATGGATCATGGCGCATGTGTCCGGATTATAGGGAGCTCAATAAGCTCACCATTAAAGATAAATTTCCCATTCTGTGATTGATGAATTATTGGATGAATTACATGGAGCAATTTATTTTACCAAGTTGGATCTTCGTTCAGGATATCATCAAATTAGAATGAAGACTGAAGATATTCCAAAAACAACATTTCGAACTCATGAGGGTCATTATGGATTTTTGGTCATGCCTTTTGGCCTTACCAATGCACCTTCTACATTTCAAGGGTTGATGAATTCCATTTTCAAACCCTTCCATAGAAAATTTGTGCTAGTATTTTTTGATGATATACTAATCTATAGCAGGTCTTGTAAGAATCATGTTGTACATGTTGACAAGGTGCTCAAACTATTGCAGGAGAAACAATTATATGCAAAAAAATCCAAATGTTTCTTTGGAGTACAAGAGGTGGAATATCTGGGTCATATTGTATCTCACGAGGGTGTTAAAGTAGACCCTAACAAAATTAAAAGCCATTAAGGAATGGAAAGTCTCCACAACCATAAAGCAGTGGCGAGGATTTCTCGGGTTAACAGGGTATTATCGCAAGTTTGTTAAGAATTATGGGAGAATAGCAGCACCTCTAACAACATTATTGAAGAAATATGCATTTTCATGGACTCCTGAAGCAACTAAGGCCTTTGAACGGCTTAAAGAGGTAATTTGTCTAGCACCGGTCTTAGCTACGCCAGACTTCACAAAAACCTTTATTGTGGAATGTGATGCCTCAAGAAATGGAATTGGTGCGGTTTTAATGCAGGAAGGAAGACCCATTGCTTTTGAAAGTCGTCCAATCAAAGGAAAGTATTTACAGAAACCTATTTATGAGAAAGAAATGTTAGAAATATTGCATGGACTAAAGAAATGGCGAACTTACCTAATGGGAAGACACTTCAAGGTAAAAACTGATCATGATAGTCTTAAACACTTTTTGGAACAAAGACTATCGTCAGAAGAGCAGCAAAAATTGGTCACAAAGATGTTGGGTTATGACTTTGAAATAATCTACAAAAAAGGAAAGCTTAATGTGGTTGCAGATGCACTCTCAAGAAAGAATGAAGAGGTGGAAGCATTGCTTTGTGCCATTTCTATTATCCAACCAGATTGGATAACTGAAGCAAGAGATGAATGGAAGAAGGACAGATATGTATGGACACTCATTCAAAAGTTGCAGCAAGATCCTAGTACATCTGATACATTTAGTTGGAAAAATGATTCCTTATGGTACAAAGATCGCTTATATCTTTGCAAGAATTCCCAGCTAAAACAAAAGATTCTTCTGGAATTGCACACTTCTCCTTTAGGAGGACACTCAGGATTTTTAAAAACTTACCACAGGGTGAAGAAAGAAATTTTTTGGGATGGCCTTAAATCTGATATTCGAAAGTTTGTGGCGGAATGTTTGGTTTGCCAGCAGAATAAAGTGGAAACAATTAAGACCCCAGGACTTCTACAACCTTTATCCATTTCAAGTCAACGTTGGGAGGAGATTTCAATGGATTTTATCACAGGTTTACCTAAGTCCAAAGGAAAGAGTGTCATCATGGTGGTAGTTGATAGACTTACCAAGTATGCACACTTTTGCGCATTATCTCATCCATTTAAAGCAAGTACAGTTGCTACTACATTTATGGACAGAATTCAAAAGCTACATGGAAGCCCAAGGGTTATTGTGAGTGACAGAGATCCCATTTTTACTGGAAATTTTTGGACGTAGTTATTTTCTTGTTTGGGTACTCAATTAGCTCATAGCTCATCTTATCATCCTCAATCTGATGGTCAAACTGAGATAGTAAATAAATGTTTGGAGGGATATCTTCGTTGTTTTGTATCTGATAAACAAACACAATGGGTCAAGTGGTTACCTCTTGCTGAATGGTGGTATAACACTTCCTTCCATACTGCAGCAAAAATGACCCCATTTATGGCACTTTATGGATATCATCAACCATCCATCACATCATCTTTAAGGGAAAATTCGAAGGTTCAAGCAGTGGAATATCACATCAAGCATCAGCAAGAAGTTCTCCAACTCTTAAAGGATAACCTGAATTTGGCACAAAATCGAATGAAACAACAGGCAGATCAACATTGCAGCGAGAGAAGTTTTGATGTAGGAGATTGGATATTTTTATGGCTACAACCATACAAACAAATGTCCCTCAAGCAAGCAAAGAAGGATAATAAATTATTGCCAAAGTACTATGGTCCTTACAAGGTGTTGCAAAAGATTGGTACTATGGCATACAAATTAGAGCTTCCTGCTTCTTCGCGAGTACATCCAATTTTCTATGTTTCATGCTTAAAGAAGGTTATTGGTGAAAATCTTCCAGTTCAAACAATATTACCAGAACTTGATGAGGAAGGAAAAATCATATTGGAACCTGAAGCGGTCACGGAAACAAGAGCTCGACAACTACGGAATCGATAAATTTCAGAGTATCTCATCAAGTGGAAGAACTTACCCACTAAAGATTCTACATGGGAGGATGAGAAATTTATACAGAAGCACCCAGAGCTACTCAAGTGTTGAGGACAACACTTTTTTGAAGGAGAGGGGCATGTTAGGTCCCTATATTACTAGTATAGTCCCTTATTGTTGTTAGTGTAACCCCCTTATTGTTATTATTGTACCCTTGTAACCCCCATTTTGTTATTATTGTGCCCATAAATTATTATTGTTAGGTCGGCTAGGATTACATTGTGGCCCACTAGGATTACATTATGGCCCCATGGACTCCTATATATAGAAAGGAGGTTTTGTTCATTTGTATCATCCAAGAATTGTTCATTTATGTAATGTATTGGAGGTTGCCCCCTCGAAGTGGCTCATTTCTAAGGCGTTGATATCTCTTTTCTTCTATTTTTGGAGCTGGTTACACAACATGTGGCTAATATAACATTATGGCAAGCTCCTTCTGAGCCATAGGCTCAAGCAATATAACATTGTGGTGAGATCCCACCTGATCGCTAGCTTAAACAATAAACATTGTGACGAGCTTCCTCCGGGATGCAACCAATATAACAATGTGGAAATCTCCTTCCATGTTAAGGCTCAAGATATAAAACACTGTGATGATATCCCTCTGAGTTAAGGCATAAAAATATAACATTGTTGCAAGCTCTCTCCAGGACCTATGCAAAACAAAATCAAAGGAACAAAAAGAAACACCCAATGAGATTGTAATATAACACTACAATGAGCTCCTCATGGACTTGAACCAACAACCTCTACTACCAAACAATCCACACACATCACAACCACATAGCCACACACATCCACACATCTTGCCATTTCGTCGAGACTTATTCATACTCTTTACTCAAGGTGAACTATTCAATCACTTGGCCGCATACTGAACTTAAGTGCCTTAGCTGACCACAGGGCCTTGCCCCTTAACTCTGGTCCTAAGGGTCATTGGGTTCCCACGTGTTAATGTCATCATTCCGTATGGTGTAATATGATTAAGCCATGTGTCACTTGAGTTCATACTTATTGGCCGATCATAAGTTCCATGTTGGCATGCCACGTGGAAATATGCCACACCATCATTAATGTGCCAGATCATCTTTCACTGCCATGTGTACTTGTCACAAACTACCATGTAGCCTTGTATTGCCATTTGGATCTTCCACTTGTATGAACACTAGATGCTTTCCATGTGTCAACATCTCATCATTATGATGGGGGGGGTTAAATTTCATGCACCTTTGCTTATCATCCACTGTTCATGCTTTTGGCAATTGTTAGATCAATCGAAAGGTGCACATTATTTAATTGTGTTAAACAATGCACATATTTATGCATGCAGAGCCATTGATTGATTTTCCAATTATTTGATCTACCCTCAACATGTGCGATGTTTAAAGAATTTGGTGAATTTCTACATAAATTTGATGTTTTTGGTGCTTATCATCATTGCCAACTTTGAATGATCATAACTTCCATTTGAGAGGAATTTTTCCAAGTGTGATATATTGTTTGAAAGGTGTCAAAGAGAATCATCCAATCATACCATCCATAGACTCATTAAGACATCATAACTTTGACAAAAACTTAGTAAACTTTAAACCTCTTTGAATTCACTTGATGAGGGCATCCAAGAGATCAAGTCATCATACTTCCTTCTTTGATTCATAATTGACCCTATTGTTTCCTTACACATCCCCTTTGACATCAATGAAAACACTATGTGCAACATAGTGTTCCATTTCAAATGGAGGTAGAGGCTTAACATTAATTGGAATATTGGGAACACAGGTCTCCATTACATAGTCATCTAGCTTCTTGTGTGTAGGTTATGCAAGTGAAGGAACCAAACAACCAATCTAAAGCTAAGTTTGCATAAAGAAGAAGCTTTGCAACCTTCAAATGTACATAGATCCTTGTACAAGGTAGAATATGAAGGCCTAATAACCTTTAAAATGTATAACATTTTTTATAACCTTGAAAACAAAGCTAAGGTAGGAACTAGAACAAAAATTCTATAAAGGATCCATGTTGGTGAAGCAAGCGAGCTATACGTCCCTCATTTATGTATTAGATGGACTTTAATAGAATCAACACAGAACAAATATATCAAGCAAAATCCATTGATAGGTACAAAATAAAGGATTTCAAACTATTTCATTGAAGTAGGAGAGGATTTCAATAGGAAAATAAGAAGAGAAAGATTGACTTGTTATGTTGCAAAAGATACGCATCGCTGGCTTCAAAACAAAGAAGCTAACATGGATCTGTGGGCAACATAGTAAAGTACACAGTGGCTCCCCGCCACACTTGAACCATAATTGGAACGAAAATGGCTTTGTATTTGTACTATGATCCGACACACAAGATGCCAAGCATGGGAACTTTACTAAACTTCTATATGGCATTCAATATTCATGCAAATTCCAACTTGTCTAGTATTATCGACTCCAAGTTTTGTCTTGGTGTCTTTCAAGCAAATGCAATTACTTCTTTTGGCCTCTAAATCATCAGCTTGTCGATACTCAAATCCTTGGCCTTAAAAATACTTCACAATCCAAATCATGCACTTAGCTCAAGGTTGATCACGTCAAGAATTGATGGAGTTGTGCTTATATACATTAATTGTTCCTCGCTAGTTTCCATCAGAGCAGTCGAAATTGATCTTGGCCTCTCCATGGATGTTTATTTGCTTCTAGTAACAACTTTCTCAGTTCAACTTTATTATTTATCCATCTCTTTTCGTTTAGGATTACTCGTTTTTGGGTTCATATCTCCTTTCTAGGATTTACAACAAGGCTCCATCTCTAGCACCCTACTTTATTTTGTTAACCACTGCCCCCTAGCCTTTTCCAAGAAATACTTCCTTCTTGTGCCCTCTTCTCTTCACTTTGTGGTGTATTTCTTTCCATCTGGGTTGCCATCCATTCTCCCCTTTTCTCTTTGCCTCGTCACACTCCCACAGACTCTGCAAACACCTCTCCTAGGTTGTCCCTGACCTACCTTACCTCCTCTCCCTCTTGTTTCTCCCTTCACACCACCTCAGACTCTTATGCTCCATTCCATTATCCTTTCACCTTCACCATGTCTCTTCATGCAACCATGCCTTATTGTAGACAAACTACTAGGCACAGAGAGGGTAGGAAGGGGCGCTCCCTTGTATTTGCCCAAATATATCACCACGTTACCTATACCTCCCAATTGCACGCTAAAGCCTAAGCTCGTGATTCCATGGCTTGGTATCTTGAACAAATTGAACGAGTGAAAGTTGAAATGTGCCATGACCAACATTTTATTCTTGACCCCCATGTTGATGTCGCTACTCTTCAATGGATCCCTGATACACATACTTCTACTTGCTCACGATTTTCCAGGTATATGTAGGCAAACATTTAATAGAACCTAAAATTCTTATTGGAAAAGTAGTCAATGATCAAGCAGGCACTCAATAAGAGAAATCAATCAAATTAGCAGAGCTAGAGGACAAAAATAACATTATAGATTGCAAGATGATCATTGTAGGTAGGAAATCAACCAACCTCTCCTTTTACTGAAATGAGGATGGTGAGTAGTCAATGCAGGTGCCTAGAGGTTCTACCCACTAGTTATGATTCACTGGTCTTTTGTTTCCAGTTCTAACAGTCCTTTTGTTTAGCCACGTCACTGTATGTAAAAATATGGTGCAACCAACCTACTTATATGGGTTCTTTGTTACAAGATGCTTTAGTTAGATGATGTCTTAGCAATCTTAAAACTTTGAACTTATGCTACTGGTCTAGTTTCCCTTCAGGGAAACCAATAGTGGAAAATTTTGGTCTACGTAATCCTCTTTTAAGGTAATGAAAAGTGCCTAATTTCAAAAAATAAATCACTTAAAAATTGAACATCTATACCATTTTACAAGTAATGCCCTTACATAAAATTAATTTACATGTTGTGACTATCACAATAAATCATATGGCCTCATATATAATGTCCATAAAACCATGATATCATATATAAATACCAATTATATGAAACACTATCATCCACCATTTAAGTTATACTCGTTATCATCAACATCCATAACCCATAACTCATCCTTCCATGAAGGACAATACAAAGTTATTTAAAAAAAAACCGCGACACAATGGATGAATATTTCCAACATTACTAATCTACAATTTAAATAGAATACATAAATGAGAAGAAAGAAACATAATAACACATATGTTTTAAATATAATACATAAATGTTAAATAGGAAAGAAACATAGTAACTTAATCTATTCTTTTCAGAGATTGAACTAAGAATTGATTGAATTAACATTTTTCTGAGTTCATTTAGGTTTCAAAAATTGAAGAATTAACATTTTTATAAGTTGATTTAGGTTTCAATGATTGAACTAATAATAGATTAAGAATAGGATTGAATTAACATTTTTATAAGTTGATTTAGATTTCATTGATTGAACTATAAAAAAATTAATAAATATTAAATATCTTTTTATAAACTGGTTGAGTTGAGGAAAAAAAAAATTATTGTAATCCAATATATATATATGAATAAATATATAATAATTAGAATACAAAAATACTTAAAATTTGAAATTTTAACTTTAGCTTAATGAATAGATTATTCAATACTAAATTTTAAAGTTTGTAAACACCATTATTGTATCAAATATTGAAATAAGAATGAGAATAGATTGAATTAACATTTTTTTGAGTTCATTTTCAAAAATTGAATAATTATAAGTTGATTTAAATTGAAGAATTAACATTTTTATAAATTGATTTAGGTTTCAATGATTGAACTGAGAATATATTAAGAATAGATTGAATTAACATTTTTATAAGTTGATTTAGGTTTCAATGATTGAACTAAGAATAGATTAAGAATAGATTGAATTAACATTTTTATAAGTTGATTTAGGTTTCAATGGTTGAACTAAGAATAGATTAAGAATAGATTAAATTAACATTTTTCTGAGTTCATTTAGGCTTCAAAAATAGAAGAATTAACATTTTTATAAGTTCATTTAGGTTCCAATGATTAACTAAGAATAGATTAAGAATAGATTGAATTAACATTTTTCCTAGTTCATTTAGGTTTCAAAAATTGAAGAATTAGCATTTTTATAAGTTCATTTAGGTTTCAATGTCACATTGCCAATGCAAAAACACTTGCATGAAAAGAATAGATTGAATTAACATTTTTCCAAGTTCATTTAGGTTTCAAAAATTGAAGAATTAACATTTTTATAAGTTCATTTAGGTTTCAATGGCACATTGCCAATGCAAAACACTTGCATGAAAATAATAGATTGAATTCACATTTTTCTAAATTCATTTAGGTTTCCAAAATTGAAGAATTAACATTTTTATAAGTTCATTTAAGTTTCAATGGCCACATTGCCAATGCAAAAAATATTGAAGAATTAACATTTTTATAAGTTCATTTAAGTTTCAATGGCACATTGCCAATGCAAAAACACTTGCATGGTCTGGATCTTGTTTTAGCACTTCAAAATAACACTAACATATTTATATTATATACTTTACATTTTGAATCCATTTTTTCCCCAAAAATTATTTTTATAAATGCACTTTTTGTTATCCCATGACAAAAAAAAAAAAACCACAAAAAGAATGAAGAAATATATATTTTAATTATATTAGAATCACTATTTACCATTTACATCACCTACATATTATTAACACCATGCACTATATACATCATTTATACACATGCTTGAAAAGAATTATAAATTGCCTGCTTTTAGATAGACTCGGCTCCATCAAGATTACTGAAGGATGAATCATCAAATGGGCATCACAGGGAGCAGAAGGCCTTGCAATTTTGACGAGTGAATTAAAATCCAAACAAAGCCTGTGAAGAATCTACAAAATAAATCGATGTGATCAAAATTTTAGAAGTGAAGAATTAAAAAAAAAAAAATTCGATGTGGTCAAAATTTTAGGAGTGAAGAATCTAAAAAAAATCGATGTGTTCAAAATTTTAGAAGAGGTGATTGAGGAACGTGTGGACATTGTGCATTTCCTACATCAAGAAATTCATGAAGCTTTTGGGGATGCTGCACCCGAACGCAAGAAATTTATGAACAAGGGTTCATTTGGAAGCCCACAGAAACCTGGAAAAGTTAGCCAGTCTTTGCACCATGCAAATGTTATCAATTAAATTGACAACCTGGTCAAAATGGACTGACAACGTGTGGACATTGTGCATTTCCTACATCAAGAAATTCAAGAAGCTTTTGGGGATGCTGCACCCGAACGCAAGAAATTTATGAACAAGGATTCATTTGGAAACTCACAGAAACCTGGAAAAGTTAGCCGGTCTTTGCACCATGCAAATGTTATCAATTAAATTGAAAACCTGGTCAAAATGGACTGACACTTCAAACTATTCGTCATACCTAAAAAATTTAGCCACGTATCAAATCATATCCAAAAACCCACACGGCAGTTCGTGGTGAAAATATAACAATAAATATTTAGTTGATGTGGGATTGTTCCCGGGAGAAAACAAAAGGAACTACAACATATACAACATTCTCGCTTCAAGTTTGTGACAGATCGCACTATCCAGGAATCACTTGCAACATTTATATGGATGGACTATTTAATCTTTGCATCGTGGCGCTTGTTGCTGTGAACAACAGGCTGATTATTGAGAATATGACTCGGTGTGGGCTTCTGATTCAAACTGCATTCTTGTTCAGCTCCAAATCTCGAAGAGATTGTCCACGTTTCATAAAGGTATCAAGGTTGTAACCGATTGTCATGGATGCTGTGTTCTTCAACCATGTATTGATCATTCCTCTGGAGCACAACGAGATTGTTTGGGGACAAAAAAAAATATCTGGATGCTCATGGAAATTCATACTGCTTAGGTAGAAGTAATCCAACCAAATATGCTAGCTTTGAGAAGTTCATTTGGGAAGCGAATTCTTTCACGTGCCAAGTTGTAAAATAGTATTCTATTATGTAATTAATATGCGGTTTTGAAGGATTCTTTACTTTTAGCTTCTTCTTTTTCAGAAGAAAAACGACTGCTTATATTAAAATATATCAGTTCATAGACAATATATACTCTCAGCCATTTTTGAACAGCGAGAGGAGACCACATAGCACAGTCAAAATAAACGAGCATATTCAAAGTAGGAATAAGCAGATTAAGAGTCGACTGGCTACCTAATAAGGGGGATAAGAATCGACCCCTTCCACGACATTAACAGTTCAAATCTGTTTAATTTTACTCTGTACAATGGATACCATGAACTAGAAATATTAATAACTATAAGCAAAATAACATGAAATAGACTAACTGAAAAAGTATATTGGCTGGGATTGCAAGGTAAATTATCAGTAGTCCCTTTCTGTATGATAGAGAAGGATACCCTGTGCAGGCTCGCTTGATTTGATTGCTGAGAGAGACGCTCGCTTGTATAGTTGAATCGGCTCGCTTGAGAGGACGATAGTCACAGATGATAATAGGAATGTTAGGAAAACATTTAGAGCCGGCTCGTTTGACTTGAATCTTGTTCGAAATCAGTTAGCTGTTAAAATACTGGCTTGCTTGCTTTACGCCAACAGACTCTCTTGAGAAGCTTGCTAAATGAGGACCAAAATCTGTTACAAAAACCTCGCCACGTAGGAAGATAGTTCATCATCTTGAGCCAGCTATCAAAGAGATGATGACGACTTTAAGCTGCACCAAAAACATTTACCCTGATACGCAAAAAACCAAAAAGAGTTTTGTTATAAAATGAGAGACATTAAGTCCATTGGATCTCGTCCCCCCATATCTGAACTCCGTCCATATATTGGGAGACATGCATAATCCCGAATTCTGCGTTGAGTCCCTTTTTGGATAAGCTGTCCACCCAAGTGTTTATGTCCCTGTATATGTGGCGAATTGGAGGAGAGCCCAGCGTGTTCCAAATTCTCCTGGTCCTTTGAAGCCATCCCAGAAGTTCCGGGTTAAGCATGGAGGATGATCCGATCACCCATCCGATAACCACTTTTGAATCCCCAAATATATTTAGAACCTGTACCTGTAGATTAGAAGCAGCCAAGAGGCCGCCCCAGAGAGCCATAACCTCATCCTTATTATTGGATCCCGGACACCCATTCTAATGTATGTGGATCCTTTCACGATTAGACAGCTTGATCCATACACCACATCCGGTGATCCCCTCTTGTGAAGCACCATCAAAAAAGAGAGCAGGAAGGGAGATGTCATGGGGCCTGATGCGAATAGAAGCGTCCACTACCTTCTTTACTGACGTGGGCCGATCAACAATCCATTTCATGATAGCAGTATAAACCATTGGGACCCGAAAAGGAATATCCTGGAAGATTAATCTATTCCTTGCAAGCCAAGTCTCCCATATGAAAAAGAAAGGCAACGATTTAAACATACCAGATATATTGTCCCATGCCTGGGCCGCAGATATAAAGTCCCTGGGAGACCAGTTTTGATCCATGAAATGTGGGCTGAAAAGATTCCATAGTTCCAATACAACCGGACATTCACAAAATAGATGTGAGATAGATTCAGAGTTTTTACAGCAGATGACACACCTGCCAGGGCCGAAAAAACCTCGTTTGAGGAGATTATCCCATGTGAGGATTTTTCCTTTCCAAACGAGCCATCCAAAAAGAAGGATCTTAAGAGGTATTTTCCGGTGCCAGAATGGAAGAAATACAGCAGAGACCTGGTCCTCATATCTCGTCCGATTAATCTGATTATAAACATCTTAGACGATCACAGCTTCATTCTTGGTGGGCCCGTTCCAAGCAATCCGGTCGCCTTCCCTAGACCAACAGAAACCTGCACATCTGAAATCTTCCTTTAGGGACTCCCACTCCTCTGCAATCGATCCCTGTAGATTAATCTGTTCAGCTGACAAAAAAACAGGCGCGCCAAATGACCAATACCGGATTGTCTGAGAAATGAAGAATATGCGCCTATGAGCCAATCTGTGGATAAGATCAAGAGACGGATGATTGTTCTCTGGCAAGGCGATCAGCTTCGAAAATCCGATGGGGATCCTCCCACCATTCCCGAAGGACCATGCCAATCGGACAGATACATGGCAAAAAATCTTAACGAAACTCCTCCAAATCATCGACGCAAAGCGGGGCCGAGGAAAGTCGAGATTCATAATCTGTAGCATAATGTCTCCATGTATATATTTGCAATTAAATATATCATTCCAGATACTGTTGCCGTTGCAAGCTCGCCAAAAGGACTTCACTAGTAAAGCACTGTTGAAAGATCTGGTATCGAGTATTCCCCACCCGTCATGATGTTTTGGTCGACTTAATAGAGGAAATCTGCATAGGTGATATTTTCTTACCATAGATGGACCAACCCATATGAAATCAGCAATAATGCTATTGATGCTCCTGACAATCTGTTCAGGTAGGAAAAAGAGATGCGCCCAATATACCATTAACTGGGACAGAACTGCCTGAACCATTATCAATCTACCACCAGTAGAGAGCCATTTATGCGTCCATCTTCCAATACGTCTTCGAAATCTGTCTAGTATCCACGTCCAATCCCTGTTGTAGTAGACACAAGGCTTGATAAGAACCCCAAGGTAGCGAAATCCTTCTGCAGCTGGTTTACACGCCACCCCCAAAAACTCGGCAATAAATTCAGTCTTCGCTTGGTCCTCGGATACAAAGATTAAGAAAGATTTGCTTCTATTGATAGCCAAGCCCGTGGCCTGCTCAAATCTGTTGAACATATAGAAAATATAAAACCAACTGTTCCTTCGGAGATAGCCAAAAATTAGAATATCATCAACGAAAAGTGAATGGGAAGCAGAAATTGTTTCGGAAAAGGAGAAGCCCTGAATAAATCCGTTCTGCTCCGCCCGCTTCATAATCCTACTAAAATTGTCCATGACTAATATAAATATAAGCGGGGATAGCGCGCATCCTTGACGCAATCCCCGACCAACTTTGAAGAATTTAGTGGGCTTGCCGTTGATGATAATAGCATATCGAACAGTCGATACAGAAGACATAATCCACCTGATGATACCGAGTGGCATTCCAATCTTGAGAAGGATAATGCATATGAATGACCAATTGACTGAGTCGTAGGCCTTATGGAGATCAACTTTGAAAACCAGAGCATCTCGTTTCTCAGTATGAGCAGAATGAAGCACCTCCTGAGCGATAGCGATGGCGTCATGGATAGAACGCCCAGGAAGGAAGCCGAACTGTTCCTTGCATATGGCAGTTGACATAGTGGCACGCATTCGGTTTGCAATGATTTTGGAGGAAATTTTATATATCACGTTGCAAAGCGCAATCGGCCGAAAATCTGAAAATGACGACGGATCGGCAGCCTTGGGGACCAATGCGATGAAAGTGGAATTGAGACTCGCAGGCATGATACCCCTTGTCCGAATATATTCTAGAACCTCCTTCAGCTCCACACCCAGAATATCAAAAAAGAATACAAAGAACTCCACGGGCCATCCATCCGGCCCCAGACATTTATCCCTTGGGAAGGATTTTAGAACGGTTAATACTTCGTTCTCAGTTATAGCCTCCTCCATGGCCCTGTTTGCATCAACATCGAAAAAAGTACCAACATGGTCAAGCAGCCATCGTTGGTTCTCCATAGAAACTTCATGATCCTGTTTATAAAAACTTGAGAAATAACTGAGAGCTTCATTTTGTATTTCGGGGGAAGAAGTCGCGTAGCTATCGTCCGGTCTTTTAATGCGCCACATTGTGTTCTTATTCTTTCTTTCGTTAGCACATTTATGGAAAAACTGGGTGTTTTGATCGCCCTCATTTAACCAAGAAATTCTACTCTTTAACTTCCATGTGACTTCTTCGATGTGCAGAATTTCCCTCTTTCTGATCCCCAACTGATAGAGGAGCCGGAAAGAATCGGCATCCGGAAATCTATCTGAGAAGCTGTTCAATAAAACCTCCATCTGAGCATTAATATCCTATAGTTCCGCCTTGAGAGCACGCTTCTTGTTAATATCCCAACTCTTTGAAACCTTCCTTACCAACTGTAGCTTGAAATGGAAGTGTTCCCATATGTCTCCACCATGATATCTTCCTCCGCCATCCAAGTATTACGGATTAGTGCAACATATTCCGGATCCTCCAACCAGATGCGATTAAACTTAAATGGGCGACCCCGGATCACCTCATTTGATTTCCATAGAAGAGAAATAGGCCTGTGGTCCGATATGTCGGATGTCATAACAGTAGACCTAGGGTCCCCCAATTCTTCCACCAGAGATTCCTTGATCAGAACCCTGTCGAGTCTTTTGGCAATGAAACTATAACCAGTCCTACGGTTAGTCCAGGTTGGAACCAAAGGGAAGGGACGAATATCTGCCAGATGATAAGAGCGGAACATATTACATAGGTACTCAGCTAGGGGATCCTTTCGAGCTTTGTTCCCCCATAATTCATCAGCATGCAGAGATGAATTAAAATCGCCCATGATAATAAGGTTTTGTAGTTCAAAAACTCCTGAGGCCTGCATACGATTCCAAAAGGGCAGCCTGTCGCTGTATGGAGCATAAATGTTTATGATGTTGAAGCAGCCATCAAAACCCCTCAACTGTCCCGATAATAACATGCCACCGAAGAATATGTAAGCTTTTAAGGCAACTCTGTCGGGGTCCCAGATGGCGATCATCCCTCCCGAATGGCCCACAGAGTCAATGGCAACCGCACACCATCCTTTCTTAATTTTAAAAAAACACGAGATAGCTTTCTCCCGGACACTAAGAGTTTCTTGTCCCAAGAATATAACCATTTCCTTAGGAGCCATGAGCTCCCGCAGGCAATGAGATTTGGAGGCATTGCCTAACCCCCGGATGTTCAATGATATTATGGAATTCATGGACACCCCTCATCTGGGTGGCAAGCTCTAAGCACCCTTGAAGAAATCCCAGAAACCCCGACAGTTGTGATAGGAATGTCAGCGAGAGCATCATCATCGTTCGAGAAAAGAGAAATTGGTTTCATCTTCTCTTTCCCTTTACGACCTTTTGAATGAGAAGATCTGTTATGTGCCATGCTGGATGACACTATCGGAATCGATTTGCAGTCTGAGGATGATGGCATTTTATCAAATACAGTGAGGGCAGCTAGGTCCAGATGTGGATTGCCCATTATGGATTCAAGGTCGCTGCCTATGGTATTTTTAGGGGAGTCAGTTAATATTTCCTCCATCGAGTTTGAGTCAAAAAATTTGGAAGGAGCTGAACCCTCCCCCCTGGTCGAATCCTCAGTGGACTGTTCCCCCATATAAAATTGTGGATAAAGGTTCAACGGCGGATCAGAGAGCAATTTGTAAGGAGGATTAGGAGAGAACGACTGGGCGTTGGACAAAGTCTGAGAAGGAACAGGGTCTGAGGGCGGCTCTGGATGAGTTGAAATGATGATGGAATCCTCAGTCGAAGTCAGAAAATGGTTCGGGTTCCTTTGTTCGGATACAGAGGGACTATTAATCACAGAGGTTGGTACTATGCTACCCACATGGACTTGATCGGATATAATGAGGGGATCCTTGTCTGACTCCGACTCCAGAACTCTAGGTGGAGGCTGGCAGTGTGGCAGGGGGGATATAAGCCTGTCGGCGTTGTCCGTTACAGTCCCCCTTTTATCAATAATACTATCAACTGCAGATATAAACAACTCTTCATCAGATGAAATAGAACGCAAATTACCTGTAGGGACATCAGCCGGAGAACAAGGACCCGCAACTTGGTCCCGACACGAACGCCCATCAGGAACCGCCCGCTTTGCATGAGTCATGCGCAAACGTTGTGGGCAGTGTTCCCGCAAATGCCCAGTTCTATGACAAATAAGGCATCGAAAAGGAATGCCCCAGAAATCTATCCTCTGTCTGTGACGTCTGTTGTTCCAAATTAAATCAATGTCCCCTGGCAGGCCACCCGCATAATTAACATCAACAAGTATCCAGGCCACTTTTTTATCGCAGGCGCCTACAATACTGGGGTCGACATACTTTGTCCGCCCAATAGAGTTCCCAATGGCTTGAAGAGCCTTGAGCGTCCAAAATTCGAGTGGAAGCCCAAGTAGCTTCACCCAAACTACCTGATTTCGCGGAGCCTCCATGAGCGGATTGAAGCCCAGGTACCACGGAATGAGTTGCATGAAGCTTCGCCCGTGAACCCACATTCTGTCGATGATTTTAAAAACATCCTTTTCGTCCATGAAATGAACGCTGAACCACCCATTTAGAAGAGCGCTGTACTTAGGTGAATATCCAATAAGCGGGGACCAAAACTGTTTGATCCAAGCTGCTGTGTCGAACTTCTCAGAATCTGGAAACACCCATTGGCCTATGATCGCGCGTTTCTGGAGGCTGGTAACCCGAATGCATAAATCCTCATGATCCATATGAACCTCTTTAATCTCCATGTTATGTTTGAATATGTTCTTCCGAAAACGGTTTTGTCCTCGGAATCTCTTCCCCCTGTTACAGCCCTGCGTTAAGCCCTGAGTCGGCTGGTGGAGATGAATCCCCTGTTTGATAATGAGATCATCAATCTGGAACTGCTGAGAGAAATGCTTGTCAAACTCGGGAAACGAAATGCCATCCCCCCCCAGGGTGCTAATATTCAGAGGACACCCGATGTTCCTATCTGCGTCAGTCAACAACTCCAACGCGCTACTTGCCTGAACACTTGAATTCGGATGCAACGCTCGAAAAGCCGGTTCCTTGGGAGATGAACTGATTTTACCTTCCATAATAGAGGCCCAATATAAAACAATTTTAAACCCGTACACGTACACAACGGAATTTTTTCCTTAATCCACTTAGACGGTGGGAACTGAGGATCCTGCGCAAAAAGGTTCAGGCAGTATTATAAAAAGGAGATAGTGAAAAGGCGAGGAGTAATTTAGACAAGACCTAATGAGGCATTGAAGTAGCTAACAATTGACAGTCTATATCAGGAGGACACCAGTAGCCGTCAACAAGTTGAGATCTTATGATGAGGGATCGAGCGCAGGCCAGAACTTTAAATGGCGAATCGACTGACAGATGGGCTGGCAGGACTGAACTCTTTTATCGAAGAAGATGTTAACACCTCTCCCTCCAAATCTCGTCCTCCAAGGCTAATATAGAAAGCGGGTGGAAAGATCTATATGAAGATATGGTACAAGAAACCAAAGATAGTCTTTATAGGGAGATCACGATGCGTCGCAGAAGTAAATGCCAAATCTGAGTTAGGAAATCAGAGATCCGAGGCATTTATTCCGACTGAGATTGCATTAAAAATAGCCTTGAGCGATCACTGTTATGAAAACCATTTGAAACTTCGCTGTAAAATTCAAATAATACCCGAACGACGATCCCAAAAAGGGAAGATTCAGGTGGAAGGGCGATCGGGAAAACCAGCGCTCACAATCGTCGGACTATAGTTGGCAACAACAACAACACTTATAGCCAGGAATGGACCACCACCTTTTGCGGATTCTAAAGCTTATACTCTTGCATGGGCGATAGATAATAATGGCGCCCGACCACTTTTGCCATAGAGAAATCCAGTTGTTGAAGTGAGTAGTGACAGACGAAAAAAGGCCAGATGTGGAAGCCTGAGATGATGAGGATGAGCACGATCCCTCATCGACGAGACCTGCCATTAGTCAAATGAGTGTGAATAGTAGCTTTGATGATAACCATTGCACAGACTAACATGAATATAGACAATCCGATCTCGACCAACACCGGATAGCTCGAATCATCAGTTGTTGACATAATAGAAACTCTCATCTATTGAGACCACCCAGTTATTAATAGGGAAACCATACACCAGTGATCCCTTTAAGAATCATTGGGTGATAACCCCACAACCCGCATAACACTTTGAAAACTCCATAGCTAGCCACCATCACAATGCATATGCGCTTCAGCAGACGATAAAGACTGCAACACTATTCAGCAGTAGCCACCAAAAGCAACAAGATATTGTCCTCATTGGGTTCCAGCATAAAAAACGTTCTCCAATAGCCACCAAAAGCATCATCATCATTGGGTTCCAGCTAAAGACATTCTTCAATAGCCACCAAAAGCAACAACAAATTGTTCAGATTGGGTTCCAGCTAGACAGCTACTTACCTAACTCCTAACCATCAACAACACCTCATCAGGCCCTCTGCTCAACCCAGCTTTCTCATCTAACGATATAACCTGCAACACGATTTAGCTAAAAAGCCACCAACAACATCAACAAATTGTCCTCCTTGGGTACCAGCTAAAAAACGTTCACCAATAGCCACCAAAAGCAACATCAGATTGTCGTCATTGGGTTCCAGCTAAAAACATTCATCAATAGCCACCAAGAGCAGCAACAAATTGTCGTCATTAGGTTCCAGCTATAAGCTCCTAACCGAACCCCTTACCAGCAAAATCTCCCTAGTCGTCCCCCGGAATCTGAGCTTTCGGCTGACGTATACGCCATCGGATATACCAGGTGAAAAATGGATCCTACTACTCACTCACCTTCTTCTATGACCTTAATCGCCGGATTATGTTACTGAGCGACTGTAAGCAAGCAAGCAGAGTTCCGGTCACTAAAAGACCTACCAAAGATATGAAAGAATGGGAGTGTCTGTGGATTTATGATTCACTAAGAAGAGTAAACATATTTGAACTGATACATGTAAATTTTCAAGCAGTAAATTCAAAAAAGAAAAATTGAGAATTGTTCCCCAAATCTTTGGCACCCTCCAAGTGATTTTACTTTGTCTATAATTTGTACGTCTTGGAGCATCTCCTCGTACTTGTGTTCTTCTCTCTTCGCCTCAATTCTTCCATGGTGTCTTTCTTCCATGGAGAGGAAGTCTCGGCGGAAAAACTTAATTGAGAAGGCTACGACTATTTTGCGATCTGGAAGACTTCCACAACAATTACAGGACAGTGAGATGAGCTAGTGGACTGGGATAGATGGCAGAGAAAGTGGCAAGGAAGGGTTATGGATAGTAAAAACAATTAAACAAATTCCCTATCTATAAGTCAAAGGGGATGGTGCACAAACCTGAAGTGTCAAGACTTCTAAATTTTTCAGGAAATTAGTTCCAAAGAGAGGGACGCACTCAGCATTCGGGAAGCATAAAGAAGGCAGCTTGAGACTGGAGAAGAGGGCGTTGGAGAAAATCTTTAGAGGAAACAAGGGAGAGCCTGTGTTTTGGAATGAAGTCCAAGGGGCTGTTTATAAATTTTGAAAATCAATAAATCCTCGATGGACTCGTTGTTTTGGAATGAAGTCCAAGGGGCTGTTTATAAATTTTGAAAATCAATAAATCCTCCATGGACTCGTTGTTTTGGAATGAAGTCCAAGGGGCTGTTTATAAATTTTGAAAATCAATAAATCCTCCATGGACTCATTGTTTTGTTTGTAGAGCCTTATTTTAGATTTGGATTGTGTCAAGTTTCTCAGGGTTTCACACCTTTTTATTTCTTTACAGCCTTGTAATCTTGCTGAGAAAGGCAAATTTGTGGTGCTGATGTCTTATGTCATTGTTCGCTCTATATGAAATATTTATTCAGTACACAGTGTATAGACATCCATCCTTGTAATCTTGCTGAGAAAGGCAAATTTGTGGTACTGATGTCTTATGTCATTGCTCGTTCTATATGAAGTATTTATTCAGTACACAGTGTATAGAGAAAGAACATTGATTTGAATTTGAATTTTACCTGTAACTTTTAAATATATATTAAAAACTGTTATGTTCTGGATTTATTGGAGTTATTTGTTCAATGCCCAGTAAATCCATTCACATACCATGCGTACCTGAAAACTTCCCTTAATTTACAAGGTATCTGTGATTTTCCTCATCTTAGATTAAGAGAAATTTCCTTAGATTCATTATCCTTCTCTTTTCTTCCACTTTCAATTATTAACTACTCTGCTCTACAAGCCAAGACTCCAGTGTCCAGTGGAAAGGCCTTTGATATGAAGTTTGCGGTCTTTATTACAGTGCCCTGCCTTCTCTATCCTCAACCATGTTTCTCCTATTCCAATCTGGCCACTGAGCTTAGTGAACAGGCTGCTACTTAACCCTGTTTCTCCTATTCCAATCTGGCCACTGAACTTAGTGAACAGGCTGCTACTTGGTGACAGTGAGCAACTAGCTTTCTTGAATCTGATGACAAAGCTCCCTAAGACCTAATGGCCAGCTTGAGTTCAAAAGTAGGTTTATGATGCTTTTAGATAGCTCCTAAAAACATGTCAAGAAACAACAAGCCAAGCCAAGACTCCTGTGTCCAATGGAATGGCCTTTGATATGAAGTTTGCAGTCTTTATTACAGTGCCCTGCCTTCTCTATCCTCAAGCCTGTTTCTCCTTTTCCAATCTGGCCACTGAGCTTAATGAACAGGCTGATACTTGGTGACAGTGAGCAACTAGCTTTCTTGAAACTCTGTTTTGCTCTCCTATTCCAATTTGGCCAATGAGCTTAGTGAACATACTGCTACTTAGTGACAGTGAGCAGCTAGCTTTCTTGCTACTTAGTGACAGTGAGCAACTAGCTTTCTTGAATCTGATGACGAAGCTCCCTAAGACCTAATGGCCAGCTTAATGACCAGCTTGAGGTCAAAAGTAGATTTATGATGCTTTTACATAGCTCCTAAGAACATTTCTCTATCCTTCTCTATCCTCAACCCTATTTCTCCTATTCCAATCTGGCCACTGAGCTTAGTGAATAGGCTACTACTTGGCGAGTGACAGTGAGCAACTAGCTTTCTTGAATCTGATGACGAAGCTCCCTACGACCTATCGTCCAGTTTAACGCAATGATGTCAAAAGAAATAGGTTGAACGCAATGTTATCAGAACCGAACCGGTTCTGCAAAACCGGCTGGTCCGACCGGTTTGGAGGCAAAACCGGTCTGAACCGGCCCTCCGAATCGGAAAAGACCGGTTTGGTACCAAACCGGCCTTCCTTGTTCATCTGGAACAAACTTGAGTTTAAATTTTACCAAACCGGTCCGGACAGTCCGATGACCGATTCAACCGGTTCACAGACATGCTTCGTCACAGTAAAGGCCATTATAATCTCTTTTTTTATTTTTTTAATTTTAATTTTTTTTTAATATTTTATATTAACCTACCCACCCCCTAATGCTGTTAAAGAGCCCCACCCCCTCTATTTCACTCACACTATTCATTCAGAAGTATTTTCCTAGTTAATAACGCTACCCTAGCCCCCCCCTAAAGCTACTCAAACACCCCCCACCCCCTCGGCTTCCTATAGCTCTTAGTGATATTAAATTCTTAAAAGTAAAGGATGAAAATGAAATGATTAGGAGAATGTTAAATTCTTAACTTCATTTTCATCCTTTTACTTAAATTTTTAACATTACCATGAAATGACTCAGGATGTTTGAGAGTGGTTCCGACCTCATTGGATTTCATATGGAGAAAGTAGAATTTTAGATCTCATTCAAAATCCAGCAGACTTATCAGTTTTTTCAGGATTTCAGGATTGGGTTATTACAATGTTTCCATCGAATTTTGTCATGTATTAGGGTACGGAACTCGTATTTAATCAAGAGCACCAATCCCTCTATGTACCTTGATGTTAGTGACATTGGTTGTCAAACTCCTCTATCATGACCCTACTAAAAATGTACCCATCACTCAAACAAAACCTTGACTATCGAAGATGATAGATAAATCTATGTTTAAATCAATGAATTAAGTATGAATTTGTGTAAAAATATCTAATTTTTAATATATATATATAAAATAATATATAATGTATCGTATCCCAGAAGTATCCTGTTCCGGGGTCACCGTACCTGTATCCGATTCTTCGAATCCCCGTATCCCCGTATTAGGTGACTTAGGGATTCTGATGATGATTGATGATTTGATCATATGTAGCTTGTAGTATTGTAGGCTATAGTATAATACTATGATCTAACATGTTATTTTGGACTATAAAGGCCTTTTAGAGCCTGTTTCTTGATGTTTGTTACATTTTTTGTTCAACGATGTTTTGCACTAAGTGCTATTTTGGCTATCTGCACCTATATAATGAAAAATTTTGCATATTTGTGTTTAAATGGTTTGGATTAATATGGATGTACATGAATATATCTAGTTTTTCTTTAAAATATGAATATTTTATGTGTTTTAATAAAGCAGTTTTCAGAGTTTAGGTGTCTAGGTTAAATAGGTTCCGAATCCATAATTTCGGTTGATAGCAGGTTAAGTTAGATAACATTGGTTGAATGTAAATCGGTCGAAGAACTTTGGAAGAACGCAACAATGTCAAAAGAAATAGGTTGAACGTAAATCAGGAAGAGATCATAGATTACTTTCATTACAACTTGTGATGGTTATCCCATCACTGTGAAGAGGGAAAGAGAAATAAGGACTTGATGGTTTGGAACAAAAATCCAAACGAGAATAATTTGAAAGATGAAGCGTTGTCCTTGGAGTAACTAGAGCATGCTCTTATCCAAAATGATATTGAGCATGTTAAGATGCCACCCCATCCAATGCCATGGTCCAACTGGACCTGGACATGGACCTTGTACTTGGAGTAACTACAGGATGTTCTTATCCGAGATGACATTGATCGTGTTAAGATGCCACCCCATCCAATGCCATGGTCCCATGTCCAAGACTGGACTTTCATTTTCAATTCCACGATCACCATCTACTTCACTACCAACACGTGGAGGCTCACACAATGGTTGTGGTGGTGCAAGAGGAAGATAATAGTTGAGAGTGCAAGCTTCTGTGATTCATAACATATTAATTATAAATCTTCTGGGAAATCACATAGGAAATTTTGGAACCGACGTGTTTCGAACCACCAACTGTAGTGTATCATGAAGATAATGAAGATTGGCTGATCTTACTTACACATTTATACCAGGAAGAGAGAAGCAACGGTCAAAACCCAAGAAAAATTAAAAATGTTAAAAAACGGTCAAAAATAAGAATAAAAATATAAAATAAACCAGAAAAATAATTAACCCAACCAACGGTCAAAAATAAAAATAAAAATATAAAATGAACCAAAAATATAATTACCCCATCCTTAAAATTTTACGAAACAACCCAGAAAATTATATAAAGACACAAGTCAAAACTAAAAATAAAATAAATAATCTAAAATCAAGACTAAAAACTCCAAATAACACTCCTCCCAAAGAAATAAGTCAAAAGTCAAAATAAATAAAATAATAAATTGAAATAAAAATAAATTATTTTATCACTAATTAATAAATTAATAAATAAATACATGAAAAAATAAAAAATAAAAATATTTTTATTTTATTATGACATTAATTATTTAATTTAATAAATAAATAAATAAATCAAGAAATAAAATACAGTAAAACTAAAATAAAAATAAACTAAATAAAATAAAAGAAATAATAATATAATCACACTATAAAAATACCAAAAAAAAAGAAAAAAAAAACCACTTAGAGTAGGGACCCTTACAGGGAGTGAAGAGATGGACTCTAGCGTCTTCCACACAAATGTGATGCTTTGTCTTCTCTGCATGCTCAGCTAGCGCTGAGGACTTGGTTCTACCATGCCTAATATCCGCAGAATGCTCCTGGATCCTTTTATTAATCGATCGACCAGTTTCACCAATGTAGGGAATTCCACATGAGCATGGGATCAAATAAACACCTTTCACGCTTTTTGGGTCCAACAGGTCCTTAACTGATTTAAGGGAGCCCCGAATGGTCTTTAAAGGTTTAAAAGAAGACGACATCTTGTGCTTCCTTAAAATCCGAGTGATCTTGTCAGTAGTACCTTGAATAAAAGGTAAATGAACTCTACCAACCACATCATCTATTATCTTTTTCTGCTTAGGACCTTTGCTCGCATTCCTGAAGGCCTTCAAACCCTGACTTCTGCTATACCCATTTTCTCTAAAGACCTTAAGGAGATGGGCTTTCTCATCATCTAAATGATCATCATCAGAAATTCTAAGGGCTCTCGTGGCTAAAGTATTCAGAACTCCAAGTTTTTGAGCAGGAAAATGATGAGAACCGAAATGCAGATACTGCTCCGTGTGCGTCTTCTTCCGAAAAACACGGTGCGAGAAAGAGCCATTATTATTTCTAGAGATGGGAACGTCAAGGAAAGGAAGGCTCCCATCAGTCTCTGATTCCATCGCGAACTTGATGGAGTCAGATTGATTATTCAAGTGTTGATGAAAAGCCTCTAATTCTTGACATCCATGAGACCAATTGATGAAAGTATCATCCACAAAATGCTTCCAAACCTTGGGTTTGAGAGGAGCAGACGCCAAAGCTCTAGATTCAAAATCTTCCATAAATAAGTTGGCTACCACTAGCGAGAGCGGGGAACCCATGGCGACACCACAGGTTTGCTCATAAAATTCTCCTTCAAAACTAAAAAAGGTAGAAGTGAGGCAAATTTCCACCAAATTAGCAGTATCAGGATCAGTAATACGCCTGATTACTTCTACTGCCTCCATGATAGGAATGTTCGTGTAGAGAGAAACCACATCAAAACTAACCATAGAGTCATTAGGTTCGCAAACCCACCTTTTTAACTCATAGACAAAAGAAGCAAAATCTTTCACGAAAGAATCTGTCTGATCAATAAGAGGCTTAAGCCTGCGGGCCAAATACTTAGCTAGGAGATAAGTGGGCCCACCAATAGTATTAGCAATGGGTCTAAGAGGAATGCCCTCTTTATGAATCTTTGGGAGCCCATAAATCCTAGGGGTGACAAGATTGCTTTCGATGAGCTTCGAGCTCAAGGAACCCATAGTGCAACTAGATTTAATAGCATTGGCCACAATCTTTGAGACTTTATTAAAAGGGTTCTTAGAGAGCTTCTTATAACTCCCACTATTACAGAGATGGTCAAACATCTTTGCTTTATAATCTTCCTTATTCATGATTACAATAGCACCACCCTTATCAGCCTTGAGGTCAGCAATATCAAGGTTTTGATTTAGGGCCTTAAGAGCCAAAAATTCAGATTTGCTAATATTGCTCCTCGGAGGCCTAGCTTTCCTAAGAGCCACAGCGCAGTCCTGCCTAATGACATCTTGCAAGCTTTCAGATAAATCTTTAATACCATATTCTATACTACAAATAATGTCATCACGAGGAATCCTCCTAGGAGCAAGAGCGAAATTAAGACCCTTACCTAATAAAGAAATAACAGATGAATCAAAAGCGAACCTAGAGAGATTAATAACTCTTTTATTATTATTATTACTATTATTAATATTATTATTACTACTAATGTTATTACTATTAATGATAATACTATTATTATTATTAATGTTAACATTATTGTTATAACTATTATTATTATTATTACTAATGCTAATATTATTATTACAAATATTATTATCATTGCTAATATTATTATTAATAATATTATTATCATTGTTAATATCAATATTATTATTAAAATTATTATTATTAATAATATTATTATTATTTTTAATATCATTGTTATTATTAAAATTAATATTATTGTTATCATTGTTAATATCAATATTATTAATCAGATTAATATCATTATTAATATTATTATTATTATTGTTAATATTATTATTATCATTGTTAATATCAATATATTGTTAATATCATTGTTATTAATAAAATTAATATTATTATTAATATTGCAATTATCAAAATATTATAATATTAATATTATTATTATTGTTAATATTGTAATATTATTGTCATTATCAAAATTAATATTATTATTAATATTGTAATTAATAATGTTAATACTATTATTATTGTTCATATTAGAATTATAACTATTACCCTTATTATATTTACAAGCGCCATTAAAATTCAAACCTACGTCCGAAGGAGAAATCGCAGGATTCAACAGAGAGGGGAATGCGTCACCGGTGTCAGCAACAATCCGCTCAGCCTCAGAGGAAACTCGGGTAGAAGGGTTCGAAGATCCAACCGACAAGTCAAGGACAGCGGACGAACTACAACAACCCACCGGACAAATAGAGGCTTCCAACTGCAACGAGCCAGCAACAACACTTTCATCCGCGGAGGAAACCAAGGTCGAGGGGTTCGATGATCTAGTTGACGAATTCAGATCAAGGATTGATGACGTATTACTGCAACCTACCGAACAGTTTGAAGTAACGGACCGCGCTGGACTGCTACTCACCATTGAACTGTTTTCCAAATCGATAAGCGGGGGGGTTGAGCACTCGTTCTGCCTATCAATCACTCCACCGTGCGAGAAAGAGCCATTATTTAGAAATAATATTGGCTCTTTCTCGCACCGTGTTTTTCGAAAGAAGACGCACATGAAGCAATATCTACATTCTGGTTCTCATCATTTTCCAGCTGAGAAACTTGGAGTTCTGAATACTTTAGCCAGGAGAGCTCTTAAAATTTTTGATGATGATCATTTAGATGATGAGAAAGCCCATCTCCTTAAGGTCTTCGGAGAAAATGGGTATAGCAGAAGTCAGGGTTTGAAGGCTTTCAGGAATGCGAGCAAAGGTCCTAAGCAAAAAAAGATAATAGATGATGTGGTTGGTAGAGTTCATTTACCTTTTATTCAAGGTACTACTGACAAGATCCCTCGGATTTTAAGGAAGCATAAGATCTTGTCTTCTTTTAAACCTTTAAACACCATTCGGGGCTCCCTTAAATCAGTTAAGGACCTGTTGGATCCAAAAAGCGTGAAAGGTGTTTATTTGATCCCATGCTCATGTGGGATTCCCTACATTGGTGAAACTGGTCGATCGATTAATAAAAGGATCCAGGAGCATTCTGCAGATATTAGGCATGGTAGAACCAAGTCCTCAGTGCTAGCCGAGCATGCAGAGAAGATGAAGTATCACATCTGTATGGAAGACGCTAGAGTCCTTGCTAGGGTTGACCATTTCCATCACTGGAAATTTAGGGAGGCACTTCAGATTGAGAAGAGGCCCCGTACGTTGAACAGGGATGACGGATGGAAAGTTAGCAGTTGTTGGATTCCATCACTTCACTCCCTGTAAGGGTCCCTACTCTAAGTGGTTTTTTTTTTTGGTATATTTATAGTGTGATTTTATTATTATTATTTCTTTTATTTTATTTAGTTTATTTTTATTTTAGTTTTACTGTATTTTATTTTTTGATTTAATTAATTAATTTATTAAATTAAATAATTAATGTCATAATAAAATAAAAATATTTTTTATTTTTTATTTTTTCATGTATTTATTTATTAATTTATTAATTAGTGATAAAATAATTTATTTTTATTTCAATTTATTATTTTGCTTATTTTGACTTTTGACTTATTTCTTTGGGAGGAGTGTTATTTGGAGTTTTTAGTCTTGATTTTAGATTATTTATTTTATTTTTAGTTTTGACTTGTGTCTTTATATAATTTTCTCGGTTGTTTCGTAAAATTTTAAGGATGGGGTAATTATATTTCTAGTTCATTTTATATTTTTATTCTTATTTTTTACCGTTTTTTAACATTTTTAATTTTTCTTGGGTTTTGATCATTGCTTCTCTCTTCCTGATGATGAACTACAGTTGGTAGTTCGAAATGCGTCGGTTCCAAAATTTCTTATGTGATTTCCTGGAAGATTTATAATTAAGAAGATAATAGTAGAGAGATTCACTACTTTATTTGAAATAATCTATCATCAATAGATTAGACTTTACGTTAGTGTTTTAAAGTGTTTTAATTTTCAACTTTTCATTCTTTCTCTTTCGGTGTGCAAATGGCCTTTTTATAAACACTATGGAAGACATTCGTATTGTTAAAATGTAGCATGAAAAGTATGGTTAGAATGTAGCAAGAAAAGTCTACATTTGACTTGTGCCTTAGTTAAATAGAGAAATTTGATTTTCCACATCAACAGGAGACTTGGATTGCAGTTAGCTGGAGTGACATGGCTTTGCATCCTACTTAAGTCAGTAAATTCTAGTTATAGGCTAGATGTAGAGTTGTGCATGGGTTGGTTGCTAAAATTTAGCAATCCACTAAATTTATTAATAGTTAAATTCAATTAGCAGAGCTCTAGTCTTTAGTGGGGTTGGTAGGAGTTTAGTTGGATAGTTATAGCAATTTTTAACTCATTGATCTCTTAGTTAACCGATCAATTTACTAAAAATAAACCCAGTCATTCATGGAATTCGAATTGCCTAGTTAGAGTGGAGGAAAGGGCACATTGTAACTATCAATTGTATACTAGTTGAGTGTACAAAATTTTGCATTGAGCAACTGTTCAATTCCTCTAGCAATTGCGCAAGGAAATAGGGAATTTCCTTATTATTTAGGAGCTAATTTCAAAAGTTGAGACTTGAATTGGCTAAGTGTTGGTAAGAGAAGGTCAGTGAGCAAGGGATCAAAATTGCAGTGCAGCGTGTGCTTCATGTGTGAAGTAGTCACTGTAATTGATCCATATTCTCATCTAAATTAGGGGGTTTTACCTAGTTTTGTTCTCCTATAAAAGCATTGTGTTCCTTGTGTTTGGATGGTTTCATGTTATTGCATGTGCTTCTATCATGTGTTTTCCTTTCCGCAGAATAGTAGAAGAAATTTGTGTCTCTTGATTTCAGTTCCATTTCATTAGCAGTAGCAAATTTCTTCCAATTTCCACCATTGGTATCAGCGCTCTAGAAGACTAGATAGAAACCTTGTTCCAAATCTTCTCTCAAAGAAATTTCGATTTGCAGAGTTTTTAGCGCAGATTCTCTTCAGTGCAGGAAAAATGTCTTTCAATGGATTGAGGATTGAGTATGCATTGGAGGGAACCTTGAATTTTTGTGCTTGGAAAGATAGGATGAAAGGTGTCCTGGATGACAATGGAGTACGAGAATATACACAAACTGATATTCTAAAACCAGCAACGTCAGATGCATAAGTACTTGCTCAGTGGAAGAAAGACACAACAAATGCTAGGAGGATTATTCTCGACGGTGTCCGAGATCATGTGGTTTCGAAATTGCATGGAAAAGAGACCCCTTTTTCAATGTGGAAAAATCTCACAAATATCTTCCAGAGCAGCAGTGATGCCAGGAAATTGAAATTGAAATTGAGAGATAAACTCAAGATCATTCAAATGTCGAAAAACGAAATCATTCCCCAACAACTATCGAAATTCACTCAGGTTCGAGATGAACTTGGAGTAAGAGATAATGTGTCGTCATATGAACTTGCGAGCTTAGCACTCCTTGGCCTTTCGAAATCCTGGCACAAATATTAGGATTCATTTAATGGAAGAGACAAGTTACCAAATTGGGATAGACTTCAAGCTAATTTGGTGCAGGAATAGATCAGAAGAAACATCTGAGATGGTGTCGTAGCCAGAGTTTAGGAGGAAGAAAACTTTTCCTTAGTGGGCAAGACAAATAAGGCCCAAGGAAAGCTAGAATCTAGCCTAGAACCAAGGTAAGAAGAAGGACCTCAGCAAAATTAAATGTTTTCAATGCCTTGAATATGGACACTATGAAACCAAGTGTCCACAGAGGAAATCTGGGAAGAAGCCTGAAGGAGTAGGAGGTGATGCTCTTGCATCACAATTCGAACTGGATTTCACCCTCATTGCATGCATGGAAAGTACTGTATGATGTAGTGTATGGTACTTGGACTCTGGAGCCTCATTTCATATGACATGATCTAAAGAGTTCTTCAGCAACCTCTAACGTGTTCTTAAACAGCATGGAGAAGAAATTACAATTACACATAGAACTTGGAGATGATGGTTAGTATAGTACCAAATGGATTAGTACTGCACCTTTAAGAGAGATTTAGACTCCCATCTTCACCTAAAAAATGTAATGTACATGCTTAGGCTGAACAAAAAATTGATTTATGTAGCTGTATTGTAGGACAAAGGTTACGATGTGGTGTTCAATAAGGGGAAAGCTTGTCTAAAGTGTGTTGCTACTGGACAAGTAAAACAAATCGGTTTTAGAGTGAAAAATATCTACAAGCTAGAGGTGGATCCATGCGCTGTTTTGAGAAGCAAAGCAAAACATGTTCACAGTCAAGATGTTGGAGAACTTTGGCATAGGTGCATGGTTCACCTAAACAAATGGAGCTTTGAAAACCATGCAACAGATCACCACGATACTTCCAAAATGCACCCTTTACCAACTTGATGTTTGCAAGAGATGCACCCTTGGAAAATATGTCAAAGCCTCCTTCCATGGCCAAGATAACAAAGTTAGAGCCATCTTGGAGCAAATTCACTCAGATGTGTGTGGACCATTTTCTACAGTGTCAGTTGCAAAACACAGGGATTATGTAATTTTCATAGATGACTTTTCCCACAAGTGCTAGATCTATTTTATGAAGAAGATGGATGAAGTGTTTGCAAAATTTGTTGAATTCAAAGCATTGGTTGAAAATGAGACTGCTCAGAAAATTAAATCCCTGAAAAGTGATAATGGAGGAGAATTTGTGTCTAATGCTTTCAAAGATTTTTGTGCCAAGTAATGCATTAGAAGAGAACTGATTGCACCCCACAACACAAAACAAAATGGGGAGGTAGAGAGGAAAAACATTAGCATTGTAGGGGTTGTAAGAGCGAAGATGTTGCATGATCATGGAATGCCACTATATCTATGGGCAGAAGCATGCAATACAACAATTTATTTGCAGAACCAGAGCCCTCAAAAAATACTTGGCATGACCACACTTGAAGAATCTTTCTCTAGATGGAAGCCAAATGTATCCCATTTTCGGATTTTTGGAGAAATAGTCATGTATCCAAGGATAACAAGAAAAATTTGGAGCCTACAACTGAGATGGGGATCTTTGTACAAAACTAGAGTCCTCACAAAATACTTGGCATGACCACACTTGAAGAATCTTTCTTTGGGGGGAAGCCAGATGTATCTCATTTTCAAATTTTTGGAGCTATAGTCATGTATCCAAGGATAGCAGGAAAAAGTTGGAGCCTACAACTGAGATGGGGATCTTTGTAGGATACACAGAGCCACCTCATAAATATAGAGTGTATTTGACCTCACTCAGGATGACAATGATGAGGAGAGATGTCAGATTTGATGAGGAGAAGGCTATGAGAAGCTCTCTAGAGTGAGAGTTGAGTATTGCACCAAAGGAGGAGTTTCTAGCACCAAATGAGGAGCCTCAGTCAAAGCCTCAGGATGTTGATAGTGATGAGGAGAGATGTCAGATTTGATGAGGAGAAGGCTATGAGAATCTCTCTAGAGAAAGAGCTGAGTATTGCACCAGAGGAGGAGCTTCTAGCTCCAAAGGAGGAGTCTCAGTCAAAGCCTCAGGATTTTGTGGAGGAGCAGAGAGCAGGAAGAGTGGAGGTACCCACTCAACTAGAATTTTCTAGAGAGGGAAGGAAGAGAACCAAAGAGGCTGACAGGTTGGTGCAGGATGCACATGAGCATGTGGGAGCTCCTACATCCTTGCGCAAATAGAGGGGATCACCAAACAGATACAATGGTTACATGACACTCATGACAAAACTCATTGATTTTGAGCCTTCTTCATTTGAGGAGGCAGTTTCCCAACCAGTATGGGTAGATTCCATGGCGGAGTATGAATCCATCATGAAGAACAATGTATCGGAGGTGGTGCCTGTGAAAATTTCTAAATCTACTAAATAGAAACCCTACTACAGTAAATCTTATTGACTTCTCCTACTTGTTTGATTTACTTAACAAGTTATTTTCTGAATTATTCAGTAAAACATCAAAGTAAATACACTGCAGCCTACACAACTATAAAGATAAGAAACTAAAGAGTAAGCACATTCAGGCAGAGGACACACAAGAGTTTTTGGACAAATTTCCCCGGAAAAACCCAATGCAGGAAAACCAATGCAACAGTTATAAGGGTTTTTATTATTAAGCAGCAGTTATGAATACATCTAGGGTGCCATAATCCGGCTCACCCACTAGAGAAACCCTCGGCAATCAGAGATAAACGTGAGTTTTACCTCACTCTGCAAATCCCCACTGATCCGGATCAGTCATAGGTGAAACCCCAGCTTGCTCTACGCACTCTCTACGCTGCTACTATGTAAGCTTGCGTGGGCCTGGCTGAAGGATTGCACCACCCTTCCTATGCATTGATCAGCCTCTCAGAAATCGTGTTTCAGCCCTGCCAACATTGAGACCCTGATACCCAGTTAATTTTGGACCGTCTCTCGAAGGCTTTGCATGAGCCCTGCGTGGGCCTGTGTCACCCTCTCTAGGGTCTGTGTCACACTCTTTGGTGGTTGCGCTGCCTCGCCTGCATCTTTTGCCCTTGCTCTACTTTGTACTCTTGGTCCTCCAACCAATCACTACATCTGCCCCTCACTGCTTCTCTGAATCACTTAGATCTGATCTTCGTTCGAGCACTGCTCCGTCAGAAGAATTCGATCTCTTAGACTCTCTGTGTGTTCTCCAACTGATACTCTTAGACTCTGGCCGTGATATACTCTCTAATCGACAGCTAAGATTAGAAAATACTTGATCCACGTCACTTAGAACATTCTCACCTACATGTCTAAATTAATTCACTTTAATTATTTAATTTCCCTAAGTTAGTCATAGGGTCTCCATTAAAATAATTAATATTTTGAATAACTTAGGTTACAGGTGAAATTTCTCCAAATGATTTCTGGGTCTTGGAGATCTCATGAATTCCAACACCTCCACAATGTTTCGGAGCAAGAGCACATCTGATGCTACCCAAAAACTCAACATTCCCTCTTAGCAAGGAATGTGCTCTAGCAACACTTCACTCCAGAAGCGTTACTATGATCTCTAGCATTGATCTCATGTGTTGTTGATGCTTGGCTTGTTGCCCTCCATCCACTACGCTGTTACTTTCTATACTGCTCCCCATGACTCTGCCACATCTGTACTGCAACTCCCTCTTCAATTGCTGCATCATGCTACTCATAGCACTGCCACTACTAACTGTTGCACTGCAACTCAATTGCTGACAAGTAAGCAATTGAAGGACAAAAACCAACAACTAATAGACAAGTCAGTCTAGCTGCATCTCATCATTGAAGCACCCTCTGCTACTGCTCTGCGTTGCTGCTGCTTTGCACTGCGTAAGCACTGCTTCTGAAGTCCCATAAGCCTTTGCACCGCTGCTTCCATGTTGCTGCTGCCACTGCACTGCCTTGTGCCTTTCCATAATCCTCTGCATCCATTGACTCCAGTTATCCTGCTACTGTCATTATAAGCACATTCAGACAGAGGACACACAATAATTTTCGGACAAATGTCCCTGGAAGAACCCAATGCGGAAAAACCGGTGCAACAGCTCTGAGGGTTTTTATTATTAAGTAGCAGTTCTGAGTACATCTAGGGTTCCATAATCCGACTCACCCAACAAACAAAACCTCGGCAATCAGAGATAGACGTGAGTTTTACCTCACTCCACAAGTCCCGGCTGATCCAGATCAGTCATTGGTGAAACCCCAGCTTGCTCTGCGTAGTCTCTACGCTGCCACTAAGGTAAGCCTGCGTGGGCCTAGCTGAAGGACTGCGTCACCCTAACTCTACACTAATCAGGTTCTCAGAAATCGAGTTTCAACCATGCCGGCATAGAAACCCTGATTACCGACTAATTTTGGATTGTCTCTCAAAGGCTCTGCGTTGCCCCTGTGTGGGCTTGCGACACCCTCTCTAGGGTTTGCGTTACACTCTCTGGAGGTTGCACTGCCTCCTTTGCATCTCTGCTGCCCTTGCTTTGCTATGTACTCTTAGTCCTCCGACCAATCACTGCTTCTACCCCTCACTGCTTCTCTGAATCACTCATATTTGATCATCATCCGAGCACTGCTTCGTCAGAAGAATTCGATCTCTTAGACTATGTGTGTGTTCTCCAACTAACCCCAAACCTTCCTTTAATACTTTTCCCATTGAACATTCAACGACCGTGATCTACTCTCTAATCGACGGGTGATTAGAAAAGACTTGATCCACGTCACTTAAAACAATCTCACCCACATGTCTAAATTAATTCACTTTAATTATTTAATTTCCCTAAGTTAGACTTAGGGTCTCTATTAAAATAATTAATATTTTGAATAACTTGGGTTACAGGTGGAATTTCTCCAAACAATTTTTGGGTCTTGGAGATCTCATGTGTTCTAGCCCTTCCACAAAGTTTCGGAGCTAGAGCACATCCGATGCTACCCAAATTCTCAACAATGCCAAGACTAGAGAATAAGTCAATGGTTGGTTATAGATGGATATACGAAGTGAAACATGCAGTTGATGGGAGTATCGAGAAGTACAAGGCCAAATTTGTGGGCAAAGGCTTCTCACAGATAGAGGGAATTGATTATGAGGAGACATTTTCCCGAGTGGCAAGATACTCCTCCATCAAAACCATTCTAGCATTCGCTGCACAGATGGGGTGGAAGATCCACCAAATGGATGAGAACACTGCCTTACTCAATGGAGTGGTTGAGGAAAATATTCACATAGAGAAACTTCAGGGATTTGAGACATTTGACAGGGAGACACATGTGTGTAGAGGAGAGCCCTTTATAGTCTCAAGCAAGCACCTCATACTCGATACACTCAGATCAACACATATCTCAGTTGATTGGGCTTCACCGAGAGTGAAGAAGATGCCAATCTCTACTACATTGTGGTAGATGGAAAATTGCTCATTCTAGCCTTGTATGTAGATGACTTGGTACTGACAAGGGATGAGAAGTTCATCCAATCTCGTAAAGAGGACCTTGCAAGAGAATTCGAGATGAAGGACATCCGATTGATGCAGTACTTCCTTGGTTTGAAGGTGTGGCAGGCCCGACATATGTTATTGTTAATTCTCCATACATGTTCTATGCTTAGATGAAAATACACTTTAACCTTCTAGGGCATAAGTAAAGTAAGATGCAAATAGAACATACCAATAGATCGATGGAAGACAAGCCAAAAACAGAGATATAGGATAGTGGCGTTACGGCGACCAGTAAGATGCTTCAACTAGCAAAGTCTTCGTAAGGTTAGCCACCCACATATGTCACACAACCCCAAGACGTCCCATCAAGAATACTCCACAAAGATGTTGCACCAAGAAGCCCTAAACGCAGAACCAAGAACGCAGATCCATCACCATCAAGAGAGAAGAAAATGCCTCCACACATTGTGTATATAATGAACTCCAAGTCTCTCCAATATATAGGCATATTTTGGGGTGTGTGACACATCTCTTATGCATGTGGGATAAAATAGGCCGACCTTGCACATGTGGAATAAATTCAAAATAGCTCATCTGATCAAGATGATCTTTAGATCAATCTTGCACCTCTCCGAAAGAGGAACCCAATAAAAATATCGACATCGTCATCTGAGTATCACATCATGGAGTTTGGACCTAGTTGTCCAAAACTAGCACTCCCTCTCAACTAGGGAGAACTCCATCCATCAGTGCCATCCAAACATCGTGCGTCATCCCGTCATAACTTGCTTTGCTGGCTTCTTTATTTCAGAACAAAAGTGGGTCAATCACCAAGACATCATTCCTGGCTGACAGATTCAGTCTAGAGGTCCGAAACCTCTATAGGACTCACAAAGAGTCTCATACCAATCCGAAGTTGGTTTACCTGACCCGTAGTCAATTAGAGTCAAACACTCTGCTGGACTCGAAAGTCACATACTAACCTGAGTTAGTTTACTGGACTTTGAAGTCGGTTGGAGTGCGGAGCTCAACTGGAGACTCAAATGAGTCACATAACTTCGAAGTTGGTTCCGCATTGAGGCCAGTTGGAGGTTGAAACTATGCTAAACTTGATCCCAGATCAAGTGGTTGGACAAATATGGCATCACCTGAACATAGAAGTGTGTCTACGATGTGTCCACATCGGTCTTGCTATGGTGTCTATTTACATCTCCCACACCTCATTAGCCAAATGAGAGGTAACTATGAGTAAAACTCCATGGGTGGGATACACGTAGAGGGCATAGATCAAGGGTAAACTGACGCAATATCATCACGGTGGGGCAAACACACAGCCTGGGTTAGGCAGGCCCCTGGCCTTTGTGGTTGCTTATCACGCAATAAGCTGTAAAAAACCCAGAGCTCCCCGAGCTCATCGTCCAACAGGACCCACATCATAGGGTCTTTCCACGACACCAAGACTCTCACGGAAGGTTAGGAACTTGACCTTCCCCAGGGGCTTAGTGAGAATATCCGCGACCTGCTCATCAGTTCCTATATGATCGAGCCTTACGGCGCCTCGCTGTACCATATCCCGGATAAAGTGGTACCCGACCATCCAACAACTAGCCAGATACGATACATTGAACACAAGGTTCTAAGTTTATGCAAATCCCTGGTTATGCAAAATTTAACGGTGGCATCTAACACATGCTCGAACAACTCACTTTGAAGAGCTTTTGCAACAAGTGTTACGAGGCCATACATGTTTGTGTCTGTTACACACTGCATGACCTTAAATACTCACAGAGGTTAGGATTCACATAACAAAAACGGATCTACATTGTGAACGACCGCTCCGGATGTGCTCTTTGCGACCCTGCAACACAGCAATAAGCATCCCGCATATCCGAAGGTGTCATGCTCCCCATGAGTTTATCTCGACGCGGTCTATCGTGCCCCGATATCTCGCGTTCTTAGCACCAACCCGGTGAATGTTACGAGGATCAACTTGTGCGTTGACTCAAGCATTCGCACAACTTGCATCCGGATGGATGTTCCCTAAGAACATCAGGGCCCCTACGATTTAACGATACTCAGTAAGATTTGCTAGCACAGGCCCAGCAACGCTACCACTCAACTTCTTAAAGTTGAGCTCCATCGATGTCGACATGGACTTTCAGTCCACCATACCAAATCTTTCTAGAAGCTTCACAATGCGTTTTCCTTGAGAGAGGAAGATATTGCTAGGTCTCTGCCAGACCTTCAGGCCTAGGAAGTAATGTATCAGTCCTGGGTCCTTCATCGGAAGCGAGCTCCCCCTTCCACTCATGAATGAGAGAGTCAACATCTGTCAGGAAGAGATCGTCTACATAGAGAACCAGAATGAGAGGCTTTTCTCTATCAACCTTGAAGTAAAGTTTTGAATCATCATTACTATGAGTGAAACCCAACTTCATCAAGTAGTTATCTATCCTCTCATACCAAGCCCTGGGGGCTAGCCAACCTGCAAACATGGGTGTCTTGAACCTGGACTTCGAATCCCAAAGGTTGCTCTTCATACACCTCTTCCTTTATCGCACCATGCAGAAAGGCGGTCTTCACATCCATCTGATGAAGATTTTGTCCCTGCATAACAACAAGGGTAATAATAGATTATAGGTGCAATCATAATAAATGCCTTCCTAGAGAGAAGTCTCAGGCAACACATTTTCCCATCAGATCCATGCTTGATCTTATATCGAGGTGACAACAGCTTTGTCCAGTGGTCTAGGGACCATATCCCAAACATCACCCTTCATAATGGACTCGTACTTCTTGTGTATCGCATCCTTCCAGACTTGATGCTTTACAGCTTCTTCAAAAGATCCAGGCTCATATTGTACTCATGGCAACTAGATACCTCTGGTATTTATATGGCTTCTTGTTTTTCTTCTGGGCTTTCCCCCTTGAAGCCATGTGTCTTTGAGCCATGAGGGTGTTCTTTCCTTTAGTAATGATATTAGCTCAGGAGCATATACGGTGTAGTCTCCTTCTTAATGCCAACTCCACTTGTGAGAGAAGACATCTATTTACACCAACTCGGAAAGGAGTTTTGTGCTCATGGGCCTAAATCTTATTCTCCCACTATCAAAGCCATACAAGAATCATAGCCATATACTGTCATATAGCTGTCATGCATCTTGAGAGGTATCATATATTTTCATATCATTGATTTCAGTGTTGCCATGATGTTATCATGTACATCATTTTTCCAAAACTTCACAGGCTTTGCTGACCACGGTTCCAAATACTTGACAGTTCAAGACTCCAAAGACGCGACTGTCCAAGGCTCCGAAAACTTCATGCTCACACGTTCAAGTTTATCATGTTTATCATTATGCAAAGTGTAACAACTATCTTGATCTTGACTAATTGAGCCTCCACAGAGATACAATGGAGTCACTAAAGCAACTATAATAATGTGACAACTCCACAGTTATATTATCCTTCACAGAGCCATCATAGATTCACTACAAAATTGTCACTTCATTTCAGGATTTACTGTAGTCAAGGGTCTGAGCCCCACTGGACAATCTGAGATAGCAGAGATTCATCAAATTGGGCTCCAATGTGAGACTGACATTGACACAAGCTTACTTCTAATATGAATTTCGTAAACATAGGTGTGTCTGTCTATGTCACTGTCATAATGACAGTGACATAGAGTCACATATTACTTTCTTAGCTCCACAAATTTGCGGCTACAGAAATAATACATCCAGCCTCTCCTCCATGTGCTATTATAGAGATTATGTCATCACCGTCATATCGTCATCATAGAGATACTGACACAACTGTTGTCATACATCATTGTCATAGATGCACTGTCACAACTGTCATGGAGAAACTGTCAAGGCATTGCCACAACTTGCTTTCTTGTAGCAAGAATTTTGTATTTAATAATTTTGTAATTTGCTTTTCTGTAGTTGTTGAAGATAGGTAACCTCACTTACGTATGCCAAAAAAAAAATTCACTCTTCTGGAGATCGAATCCCTTATAGACCTTGCACTTATGAAATTGTTGTGCGTGATCCTTCTGATGTAGAAGATGTCAAAAGGATAAACAGAATGGCACCAGCCAACCCAAGAATCAAGGTAGCAGTAGGTAGTTCCTCTGACTTCATTTTTTTTTCTTGCATTGATTTGAGAAAAGCAGCAACCTTGGCCTCAGATTTTTGGTGTTGCCCGACAGTTTCACTTGCCTCGGAGTAGTGAACCTTATATCTCTCCTGTAAAACATCGCATACATTCACTGAGAATAATAAAGAAGAAACTGGAATCTACGAGAACCTTGACACTTCCAAGACTCAAAAAATGTTTTTGCCGATGATAGTGTCTAATGGGTGATTCCGAGCATTTTTATAATAAAATAAATTGCCGAAATTTTCATTCTTGAAGAGAAAACCTCCATGTAACGTATAACAAAAAGCATAAAATTTTAACTTTGATAAAATTCTTAATGAATTCCTCTACAAAAATTGTTGCATCTGCAATCGAAGCCCTGATACAAGCTTCCAATTTTCAAAGTTCGAGGAAACACCCGAATATCGAAAAATGCGGGAGTCAAAAGGATAAACGAAATCTGACAGCACTTGCTACGTTGAGCATAGAAAAAAAAAATCAGAATCGGTTTTCTTAAGATTATATGTATATCATTTCCGTCCAAAGCATTTTCTTCGAGATGCCAGTGTTTAATCTCCTGGAGATTCAGAAATCCAACAGCAAGATTTACATCCGATTTTGGGTCTTCTCATTTCGGCGGCGTTCGATTTCAGAAACTTGCATAAACGGCCAAATTGAGCAATGGAATACCCAAAGAGCTTCAAATTTCATGAAATTGCCTGCTACCTCGGCCCTTCCCGTGAATAGATCTTGATGGCCGATCAGTTTGTTCACGCTACCTTCGGTCATGTCACTGTCGAGCTCTTTCATGACGGCTTTGGTCATATCGCTGTCGAGCTCTTTCATGACGGCTGCGATCATATCGTTGTCGAGCTCTTTCACGACATTGCCGACAGTTAAGTAGATACAAGGAGATACGGTAATCTCCAGAATGTACCTGGCTCGATTTCCTGACAATCGCCGAGGTGAAAGACGCTCACTGTTTTTCCGCAGTCATGGATGCGATTTCTAACTGTGATTTTCTGAGAAGTGTGACCAGTGCGCTAAAGATAAACACTTGTTGATGCTATGCGCATAATAAATGCCTGTGGATGCTATGCACATAAGTCAACATTGTCCCAATGCGATTTGCAGCTTGTACACGAGAAGTTAGAGGACCGAGTATTCTGGCCCTGTATTCTTGCAATAGAAATTGTTGTTAACCATGTACAGTGAGTGTGAAATCAAAGGATCGTGGCTATTACAAAGGCTACCTGTCCGGCATCCTGAGCTTGTGACAGGGCAATTAATTGTTACAGAATATATTTCCAATTTTGACTAGATTCCACGCTATCATTTTCTTTGGTGGTATGGCCTATGTCCTACCACACAGCCTTAACGCCACTCTTATATGCCCTTAGAACAACCCTCCTCTCGCTGCCCTAGACATAAACTGGGCGTTGTCTTCTCCTAGCTCCGATACCATGTTAATTTTCCATACATGTTTTATGCTTGGATGCAAATACACTTTAACCTTCTAGGGCATAAGTAAAGTAAGATGCAGATAGAAAATACCAATAGATCGATGGAAGACAAGCCAAAAACAGAGATATAGGATAGTGGCATTACAACGATCAGCAAGATGCTTCAACCAGCAAAGTCTTCATAAGGTCAGCCACCCACATATGTCACACAACCCCAAGACGTCCCATCAAGAATACTCCACAAAGAAACTGCACCAAGAAGCCCTAAACGCAGAACCAAGAACATAGCTCCATCACCATCAAGAGAGAAGAAAATGGCTCCACACATTGTGTGTATAATGAGCTCCAAGTCTCTCCAATATATAGGCATCTTTGGGGGTGTGTGACACATCTCTTATGCATGTGGGATAAAACAGGCCAACCTTCCACATGTGGAATAAATTCAAAATACATGTTCTTCTCATCCAATCAAGATGATCTTTAGATCGATCTTGCACCTCTCCTAAAGAGGAACCCAATAAAAATATTGGCATCGTCCTCTGAGCATCACATCATGGAGTTTGGACCTAGTTGCCCAAAATTAATAGTTATGCAGTTAATCAACTGATTCAGTTTATGCTGAAGCCTACCAAGCTTCACTGGAAAACAACAAAACATGTGTTAGATACCTGAGAGGCACAATATATTTTGGGCTATGGTATAGGAGGACTGAAGGTGTGAATCTCCAAGGCTTCATTGATGCAGATTGGGAAGAGAGTCCATCAGATAGATCATAGGAAGAGTAGTTCAAGAGCAATCTTCAATGTTAGGTCAACAACTATTTCTTGGTATAGCAGGAAACAAAGATTTTTAGCACTTAACTCAAGATAGGACAAGTATATGGCTATTAGTCAAGCAACATGCGAGGCCATACAGATGAGGAAAATTCTTGTTGGTCTTTTCAGTCAAGATATGGATACTACTATGATTTACTGTGATAATCAAAGTTGTATCAAGCTCTCTAAAAATCCAATATTTCATGATAGGTCCAAGCACATTGATATCAGGTAACATCCCTCGAGTTCCACAAGTGCAGGATAGGGGTGGTGCAGAACCCTTTATCTTGCTAAGAGGGCGTGTTAAAATGTAGCAAGAAAAGTCCTCATTTGATTTTGCCTTAGACAAATGGATAAATTCGATTTTCCACATCAGCACGATGACTTAGATTTTAGTTAGCTAGAGTGACATGGATTTATCTCCTAGTTAAGTTACTAAATTCGAGGTATAGGCTAGAAGTAGAGTTGTGCATGAGTGGATTGCTAAAATTAAGAAATCTAGTGGAGTTATTGTTTGTTAAAATTAGCTCACTGAGCTCTAGACTTTAGTGGAGTCAGTAGGAGTTCAGTTGAGTAATTATAACTGTTGGATTGTGTTGTCATTGATGTCAACCCATGAAGTTGACTGGGTTTGACTTTGACCAAAAACACCAGTCATTGATGTCAAAAGGATAATGAACGCTTCGCAGTAATTGCCAGATTACATCTAGATAGCAACTACATTGTTGGATGGTTGAAAACCCAGGTCCTAGGGTTTGAGTTCTCTAGACTGAGGATGTACCCCGAATTTTTCGAGGGTTTTTGAAGGGTTAAATAATTGAGTTTGGCTTGGATATCCATGTCATTGAATTCTCATCGAAGAGATCTTTTCGGTGGTATGCGGTACGCCACGTGGTTCCTTCTAGTTAGAGAGATAAGTGAGTTTGAATGTAGAAACCCCAATTGGTGGGCTAAAACCCCAAAAGAAGGTGACTTGGCGCATTTCCATTAGTTGTGGGCACCTAAAATTAATATTAAGGGTTTCTTGCCATGCTTTGTGGAGATACTATCCTAATGAAGGGCTTCAAGCCACTATGCACCCATATAACTCCTACATCTTGTTAAAAAGCCTAATCTCTTTAGGTAGTGCATCTTCCTTAGGGCATAAGAAAACAAAATACACAATACTTATCAATTAGAATTAAGAATTAATAATGTGTTAAAATCCTAAATGTCTACTTCAACGTTCACTATAGAAGCCCCTCTCAAATCTATAAAAAGAAAGCTCATATATCCTCCAAAACAAGTCATCGTGGTATTTTTGCTATAACTTTCACATCCTTACTCACCTTACTCACCTTGAATTTGACATCCTAAGAATGACTTTGACACACTAAGTCATTACATGTATAATGACATTTTGCCCTAAGTTTGACTTAGTATGAGAAGATCAAATAGTCATACCACACACATTGACCTTTTGACTTTGACTATACTTGACATTGATATATTGACTTTGACTAGTATAACCTTGAGTTGAAAATGTCTATGATAACTTAGGATAACTTGACTGTGGCCTTGCAGGGTAGCAATTAGTGAAGGGAACATCCTCCAGTTGTAGGGTTTGACCAGTCAAACAATGTGCTTACATATATGTTGGTAGCTCTCTGGGGACAAAGTTTGTGAGCATTGATTGCAGGGAATCAGGATGACCTGAGACACCTTGGGTTATGCCATTATTTGACAGTAGTGCCAAATAGTTTTTGCATTGTATGCATCCTGATACAATGATGACAGTGATAAAACATTGATGACTATTCATTCATGAGCAGTGTGATGACAATGTTTTGATGAATATTCATTTGTGAAGTGACATTTTGTGGTAGTCAACAAGTATACAATGATTTGTAGTGACAATGATACTGTGATAGTTTGATGTGCAACTTTGTGCAATGATCAGTTTGTGGGAACAGTGATCAGTGGCTACAAGGATTCGGTGTTTATTCTACATCATCCTTACAGCTATTTTACATTGATTCAGAGTATAGGGGGTCCAGTGTCAAAATTGTGAAACGTGATCTATCGACACATCTTGGTAATCGGAGTCACCTTTAGTCACCTTTAGGTTGTGGCCTGAGAACACTTCAAGGCGGCAGGGTGGTGCTAGGGCAAGTTGTGGCTTGCACAGGGTGTTGCGGCATCCATTCAGTTGTCGCTGATAAACTAACAGGGAAATGAATCATCCTTTCCGGCAACAGCTAGTAAAGAGAGTGTTAGGGCACTCATCAGGTTGTGGCCTGATCTACAGGGCGTTGTGGCATCCTCCTGGTTGCAGCAGGATATTAGGCTTTAATAGCGTCCTACAGGTTGTGGCCTGTGAATTAGGGGGGTGACACATCCTTTAGTTGTAACTTAAATCTTTATGTAACTAATATTTCTTTTAAAGCGAGAAGAAGACAATTACTAGAGAAGCGTTCGATGGTTTTGACTGGAGGGGGTTTTCCACCTAAAAATCTCTATTTACTATTTTATCTTTCTGCATTATTGTATGGTGTCGTTTACTGTTGATTATTGTTTATAATTGTTGAATAAGAAAATTGATAATAACTGAAGAATAACTAATGCCCTGAAAAGTATTAAAAAGTGCTAACTACTAAGAAACATTGATTCACCCCCGCCCCCCCCCCCCTTTTCAGCATTTCCAATAATTGGAATCAGAGCTTGGTTCCTTTAGTAACAAATTAACTGCTAGAAGGCAGTATTCACAGCATAGAAATAAGAAAGCCAAAGAAGCGAGTTGCAAGGATTTCAAAGGAAGGTACAAATGCAACAAAATTTGCAGAAAGCGAGTATTGTGTACCAATCCCTTATTTTGATGCAGATAAATACTGGAAGTGTGAATCCTAGATGGAAGTACATTTGCAGGCACGTGAAGTATGGGAATCAGTTGTTTCTAGGGACACATCTACCGACGAAGCTAAAAGTTACAATTCAAAGGCCATGAATATAATTTTGAATGCTTTGCCAAATTCTGTGAAAACAAAAGTTGGTCAATGTTCAACAGCGAAAGCTCTCTGGGAAAAGCTTCATAATCTCTATTCAACAAAGCAATAAGGTCAAGATGTTATTTAACATTCAGATTCTTCTGATCATGATGAAGATATTGAAGAAATGACTCGGATAGAGTTTCAAAATGAAGTGATCAAAGTGATAAAGGAACTCAAAACTCAAAAGGAAAGGACAAGACTTGTGAACACAGAATAGAAGGCAGGAAAAAAAATCATCAAGGAAAATGAAGTATCTAAGAAGATGATTAGAAATCTTAAAGCTCAATTGGAAGAAGTCAAGAATACAGAGACACAAGACTTTGTGAAAATTTCTGAATTCAACAATACGGAAATCCTACTGCAGTAACCTCAACTTCCTCTGTGTTGCTCCTGATTGCTGCTCCTCTGCCTCTTGCTGACTCTTGGCTCCGAGATCAAATCATCCCCTTAGCCAATACTACCCCTCGCTGCAGCTGAAACTCTTCTAGAAATTCTTAGCAAACCCGCCCTGGAATTCCAGCGTAATCTCAGTGCTCTGCCTCCGTGTGTGTATCTCTAGTTAACCCTCAAGCCTTTCTCTTATACTTTTTCATTGAGACATCAACGACTGCGATTTAATATCTTATCAACAGCTTAGATTAAAAGACTGCTTGATCCATGTCACTTAGAACATTTCATTATGTGTTTAATTAATTTACTTTAATTTTTATAATTCCCTAAATTAGACTTAGGGTCCTCATTAAAAAAAAGAATTATTTTAATATCTCACACATTAGATGAAATTTCTCCAAATGCTTTATGGGTTTTGGAGGTCTTGTGTGTCTTAGCCCCTCCACAAAATATCAGGGCTAGAGCACACCCGATGCTAACCCAATACACAAAATCTCAACACTCCCTCTTAGCATAGAGTGTGCTCAGTTGTTGAAGTAAGCAACTGAAAGACCCCTGCCCAATCATTGACAGACAAGTCAGGCTGCATCTCATCGCTGAAGCTCCCTTGGCTGCTACTTTGTGTTGTCCTCCTGAAGTTGCTACTCTGCTATAGCTTTGCACTGCGTAAGCACTACTTCTCTACGTTGCTGAAGTCTCATCAGCCTCTGCGCTGCTGCCTCTGCATTACGCTGCTCCCTCTATAGCTCTTCAACACTCCCCTCTGCTTCACTGTGATCTTCTGGAACCACCTCTCTACTTGCCCCGCTACCGACTTAAGGCTCCCGTAGCTCGTATGTGATCCAAAAGTTGGGCTACTCAAGGATCCTGCCTCTCTGTAGCTGCTCTACAGATCCATGTCACCCCACTTACGTGGCTCATGAGCACTCATGGCTACGTCATCATCACTCCCATCATCCTTTTCTATTGCAGCCTTGGAATCATAAGTTCCTTTATCCTTCTTTTTAGGACAACTGCTGGCAAAGTGTCCAAGTTCGCCACAATTGAAGCACCAAACCTTGGATAGGTCCCTCTTCTTCTTCCCTGGTTGCCTTCGTTCCTTCGATGCAAGGGCTGCATCATCTTCCTCTTCTTTCTTCACCTTGACAATTCCATTGTTGTTGTTTTGCCTCTTGGTGAATCTCCTAATTTCCTCCTGAAGGAGGATTGCCCACATCTCTTCCCAGGATGGTAATGCTTCCCTGCCCAATATGCTCTGGACAAATGTTTCCCGTTTCTCGATGATTGCATTCAGGGCAATCCTTACCAAGAGCCCTTCATCCGGAGTCACACCCATGGCAATCAGTTGATCCCAGATAGTCTGAAGTCGAAAAAGGAAGGGATCTATCTCCTCACCCTTTTGCATCTGGAACAACCGCATCTGATTCTCTAGAAACATTTTCCTTTGACCGGAGCTTCCCTGCTACATCGTTTCCAAAGCAGTCCACATCTCATTTGTCGTTTTCTTCCCGGCAATATGTGGCACGACGTGATCTTTAACTCCATTCATAATCAAACGCTTAGCCTACGTTTGATTTTTGAATTTCTTCAGAGGATCTAGATCGGCCGGCTCAGCTAGGACATTCTCTGCTTGGTTCTTGATGTCATACTCATCTAGCACTGATAGGATCCTGGCCCTCCAGATGACGAAGTTGGACACACCGTCCAACCTGTCCTAATCTCTCAGTCCATGAGAGGCCATCTAACTCAAATCTGTCAGAACAGATACTCTTTTCCCTCTTTTTGCTGCAACACAAAAATGTTGGATCGGGGTTTCTTGCTGACTAGAAACCTTCTAGTAACTGCTCTTGTTGAAAACTGATTTCCCTCCCGGAAATCTTCAACCAAATACAACAGAACAATTCTCTAAGATCACTTTCCTAATCGAATCTCAGATTTGTTGAGAAATTATCTTCCTCCCACTCTTTGTCAACTTAGCTAGGCACAATTCTGCACTGACAAAATCTCCATCACACCAGCAACCGCTGAAGATCTGAAGCAATGCTTCCGGATCTCATAAATACTTTGCGCAGTGGCTGCGCAACACAAGATTCTCCTGCGTCCCTCTGGGAGGTACTGCATCAGCCCCTGCGTAACCTCTGTCGGGACTACGTCTTCCTACTGCTGAGCTCCCCTCTCCGGATTTGTTGCTTCAACTACTACCTTACAGAAAATATGTCTTCTACTGATTTTCGGGGATTCAACTTGATCTGAAATCGTTTTGATACCATGTGAAAATTTATGAATACAAAAATACAGAAATCCTACTATAGTATTTTGATTTACTTCTCTTACTTGTGATTAAATTATACAAGTTAATTTTAGAAAATTTTCAAAAAATATCGAAGTAAACACAACTAGCAGCCTAGACACATACAGATCATTAACTGAATATTACACTCATTCAACAAAGTGACACAATTTTTTTGGACAAATGTCCCCGAAAAAACCCAATGCTGGAAAACTAGTGCCGCAAATATGAGGGTTTATTATTATTAAGTAGAATCTGAGTACAGCAAATCTGGGCACCTTATTGATTGAACAGATAGAGAAAAAATAGACCTGCAACAATACCTGTTGTTCTGGAGACTGTAGACTGAACTGATTCACACCCTCAAATGGGATTTGCAGAACTCAACCCTGTTATGCCTCTAGAAACCCCAGCATTGCCCTGAAGTTGCCTGCGTCAGCCTTGCTTGCCTCTGCCTGCCCCTGCGCTGCTCAGAAGGGGGCTGCGTAACCCCAGATTGGGTGACGCATTCCTTACGCTGCCCTGGATGTCCTCTGCGTAACCCTGATGGCCTCCTGAAGCCCTGACGTTGCCCCTTCTGGGTCTGTGTAGCCGCTGAAACCCTTTGTGTTGCGCAGCTGCTGCGTAGCCTCAACTTCCTCTGCGTTGCTCCTGATTTCTGCTCCTTCGCCTCTTGCTAAGTCTTTGCTCTGGGATCAAATAATACCTTTAGCCAATACTACCCCTCGCTGCAGTTGAAACTCTTCTGGAAATTCTTAGCAAACTCGCCCTAGAATTCCAGCTTAGTTTTAGTGCTCTGCCTTCGTGTGTGTATCTCCAACTAACCCTCAAGCCTTTCTCTTATACTTTTCATTGAGACATCAACGACCGTGATTTAATCTCTTATCAACGGCTGATATTAAAAGACTGCTTGATCCACGTCACTTAGAAAATTTCATCATGTGTTTAATTAATTCACTTTAATTTTTCTAATTTCCTAAGTTAGACTTAGAGTCCTCATTAAAAAATTCAATTATTTTAGTATCTCACACATTAGATGAAATTTCTCCAAATGCTTTCTGGGTTTCGGAGGTCTTGTGTGTCTTAGCCCCTCCACAATATATCAGGGCAAGGATGCTCGACGCTACCCCAATACACAAAATCTCAACAGACTTCAAGAGACAATTCCAACAAAAGCAACAAGAAGTTGACACAGCCTTTGCAGAGATTAGTAGGATCAAACAACAAATACTAGAAGCAGAAATTGAAAGAAAGGAATCTGATCAAAGATACATATCCGCACTTGACAATAAGCAAAAGGAATTGGAAATCTCTTCAGCTGAACTAAGCGAGCCCAGGATTGAGATCGAGAAGCAAAAGGAACAGATACAGGTTCTCAACAACGAAGTAGAGAAGATTACTCTTCTTAAGCTACAGGTTGAGGAGGTAGAAAAAAAGGGAGACCTTAAAAAGATGGTCTCAAGAAGATCTTACTCAAAGGCAAGAAGAACTTGATGCAACACTTGATGAGATCAACAAACTCAAGGGATCGCAAAAAGAACACCTACAAGATAAGACAGATGAAGAAGAAAAAATGAAGGCAATTAAAGCTGGTAAAGCTCCAGTTGATGAAGGTATAGGCTCCACATCTTCGCAGGATGATCCTAAGAAGGAAGTGTATCAGAATGAAAAGCCAAAGAAGAATGTTGCAATTCCAAAAACCAAGACCAAAGCAGTCAAGAACTAAGGACATCAACAGACTACAACACCGCCTCCAAAGAATAATGATAAATCTGATAAATCTTCCAGGTATGTCCGTTTATTTAATGGTTATTGTTTTTCATGTGCTAACTATGGACATATGGCCAAGGATTGTAAAGTTGTTGACAGGTATAACTATCAAGGACCATCACATTCGAATGAATCATTCAGGTACGTACATTTATTTAATGGTTATTTCTTTTTATGTGCTAACTATGGACATATGTCTATGGATTGTGAAGTTTTTGTCAAGTACAATCATTATCCGCAAAATCCTAAAAGCAAGTTTGCAACATCATGAGACAGGTTCCATCATGATTTTGTCAGCAAAGAATATATGTCAGATGGGCCAAACATTGAATGTTTCAAACGCCATAACTATGGCCATAAAGCTCATGATTGCAAATATCAGATGGAATCACCTATGGATAACATATAATGCTTCAAGTATCATAATTGTGGACACATAGCTCAAGAATGCAGGTACAACCCTGATAAGGAATGTTACAAATGTCATAATCATGGACACATAGCTCGTCATTGTAGGAACAAAATGGAATCAATCATGAATATTGATGACAAGACTAAGAAGGTCTGGAAGAAGAAACAGGTACAAATACAGGAGGAACAGGTAACAGATTAGCAAGAAGTACATAAAGACAAGAATGTCTCAGAATTTATTCTCTTAGGGTTCATAACAGGTAATGAGGAATCAGTAGTTGCTTCAGATAATGACTCAAGTCTAGATGGTTCGTTAAACGATACACTATTTTGAATAATCTGGCTCGTCGAATCCTTGAATTTTGAAGAGAGGGAGTTTATACAACAGTATGTGGCACAGGTCTACCATTGACATACAAACAACGTGGAAATAATGGCATCTTCAGGACAAATGTATCAAACCCATAACAAGTTCAGGGGAGAAGAATAGTTAAAGGCTTACATGTCTTCAGAGATTGCCAGAGGAAGGTTTCTTCTCAAGGGGAGCACATGCAGGTTACAACTCCACAACGATTGTCATTGATAGATTATTACAAGAAGGCTTCTTGTCAGGGGGAGCATAGGCAGATAACAAGTCCACATGAAGCAAGCAAATTCTCAAGGGGAGTAGCCCTTTGCCATTGATGTCAAAGGGGGAAAGAAAACCTGAGAAGGAGATTGAAATCTCAAGAAGGAGGTAAAGCATGAATTGAAGGAGAGTATTACTCGTAGGAGTACGTGTGTTGCCATCAATGATAAAGGGGGAGATTGTTGGACAGTGTTGTCATTGATGTCAACCCATGGAGTTGACTAGGTTTGACTTGACCAAAAACACTAGTCATTAATGTCGAATGGATAATGAATGGTTCTCAGTAATTGTCATATTACATCTAGATAGCAACTACACTGTTGGATTGTTGCAAACCCAAGTCCTAGGGTTTGGGTTCTCTAGACTGAGGATGTAGCCTGAATATTTCAAGGGTTTTTGAAGGATTAAATCATTGAGTTTGGCTTGGATATCCATGTCATTGGATTCTCCTCGAAAAGATCTTTCCGGTGGTATGTGGTATGCCATGTGGTTCCTCCTAGTTAGAGAGATAAGTGAGTTTGAAGGTAAAAACCCCAGTTGGTGGGCCAAAACCCCAAAATAAGGTGACTTGGCAGATTTCCATTAGTTGCAGGCACCTAAAATTAAGGTTAAGGGTTTCTTGCCATACTTTCTAGAGATACTATCCTAATGAAGGGCTTCAAGCCACTATGCACCCATAAGACTCCTACATCTTCTCAAAAAACCTAATCTATTTAGGCAGTGCATCTTCCTTAGGGCATAAGAAAACAACATACACAATATTTATCAATTAGATTCAAAAATTAATAATGTGTTAAAATCCTAAATGTCTCCTTCAACGTTCGTCGTTCACTATAGAATCCCCTCTCAACTCTATAAAAAGAAAGCTCATATATCCTCCAAAAAAAGTCACCATGGCAGTTTCGCTATAACTTTGTTTCTACGAAGCTTTAGAAGCTGAAAAAAAAACCCATTTGCGCAGAAATCCTAATGAACCTCGTGACCAAATTCCAGATCGTGGTTCGCTATATTTTCGGAGATATGATCTGACTAAGTTATGATTTTTGCAGGCTCCCGAATTCCATGTCAAATAGGTGACCTTGGGAAAATCATCATAACTTTCTCTCTGCGCATCGGATTCAAATTTCGTCAGAAGTGACAGAAAGAGGATCGACTGTAGTTTGTTGGGTATCCTTTTCAGGAACAAAAGTTGATATAGTGACACATGGCACTTCATATAAATTCGCTCTACTGAACCAGTGTATAATCAGGGCATCGTGGGAGATTGGGCATAACTCCTTGAAGAATCCAATCTTGATCAGACATGTGGGGTTGGAAAGAGGACTCAAAAGGATACCACAGGACGGAATTTCAGACCTTGGAGATCTGAAATTACATAGATACAATAGATTCAATATCGAGCTCCTAGAAAGCAACAAAAAAGTATGTTATTTCTCCATTCCTGCTAGGTGTTGGGTCTAGTTTATTTCAAGGGTATGTCGCAGAATTTAAGGGTTCATTTAGCGACTGTTTGAGGGAAGTTACAGTCACATTTGGTGCCCTAACCAGTCACCTATATGATAGTAGTGAAGCAGTGTATGATTTAGTGCTATGATGATTAAAGTATAGAAAATACATTGAGTGTGATCTAAAGATTTTCGAACATGTTTACCCTTGTGACAGTTAGGTACTGACATTAATATTGATTGTCTTATAGTGATCTAAATACTAAAGCAGTTGGACTATGACAGTGTGCTTACACAATAACCTATGACTGAATATTATGTGCAGTGATGTCACTTAGCATAACAGTGACAATTTGATCTTAACCTGGCACTCAGACCTAGACATAACAAGTATGTTGACAACTTGACACCTTGATTTTGACTTTTAGAATGAACTTAACAATGGTGATTTGGCTTATAACATTATATGACAGTGGCATAGAATGATATTGAATCAATATTGGTGGGATATATGACATCTGCTATATAGAGGTACTTCTTTGATAAGGAAAAACCCTTCGTGTTTGCAATTCTTGAATTGACAAACATATAAAATATCATAATATGGATAGACATTGATATGATGTATTTACTTTGAACTTAACATATGGTTGACCTTGACATACTTCACAATAATTTACACTCGAGACTTTATATTAACTTAACTTGATCGATGAAGGCAATACTCACCTTGACTTTGACATCCTAAGAATGACTTTGACACACTAAGTCATTACATGTGTAATGACATTTTTCCCTAAGTTTGACTTTTCCTAGACTTGACATTGATGTATTGACTTTGACTAGTAGAACCTTGAGTTGGCAATGTCTATGATAACCTAGGATAACTTGGTTGTGACCTTGCAGGGTAGCAAATTAGTGAAGGGAACATCCTCCAGTTATACAACCTATTGGAGAAGGATGGATTGCAGGGTTTGACTAGTCAAACAACATGATTACATGTATGTTGGTAGCTCTCTGGGGACAAAGTTTGAGAGCATTGATTGCAGGGTATCGGGATGACCTGAGACAACATTGATGACTATTCATTCATGAGTAGTGTGATAACAGTGTTTTGATGAATATTCATTTCTGAAGTGACATTTTGTGGTAGCCGGCGGTTATAAAATGATTTGCAGTGACAGCGATACACGGTGTGCAGTGACAGTGATACTATGATAGCTTGATGTGCAATTTTGCGCAGTGATCAGTTTGTGATAATAGTGATCACTGGCTACCAGGATTCAATATTTATTCTACATCTTCCTTACAACTATTCTACATTGATTCAAAGTATAGGGGGTCCATTGTGAAAATTGTGAAACGTGATCTACTGACTCTTCTAGGTGATCGGAGTCACCTTCAGGTTGTGGCCTGAGAACACTTCAGGGCAGCAAGGTGGTGCTAGGGCAAGTTGTGGCTTGCACAGGGTGTTGTGGCATCCATTCAGTTGTCGCTGATAAACTGACAGGGTAGCAAAGCATCCTTTCCGGTAGTAGCTGGTAAATAGAGTGTTGGGGCACTCATTAGGTTGTGGCCTGATATATAGGGCGTTGTGGCGTCCTTCTGGTTGCAACAGGATATTAGGGTTTTAGTAGCGTCCTACAAGTTGTGGCCTGTGAATTAGGGGGTTGATGCATCACTCAGTTGTAGATTAAATCTTGATGTAACTGGTATTTCTTTTAAAGAGAGAAGAAGACAATTACTAGAGAAGCGTTCGGTGGTTTTGACCCAGAGGGGGTTTTCCACCTAAAAATATTTGTGTCTACTATTTTATCTTTCCACATTGTTGTATGGCATTGTTTACTGTTGATTATTGTTTATAATTGTTGAAGAAGAAAATTGATAGCAACTGAAGAATAACTAATGCTCTGAAAATGATTAAAAAGTGTTAATTCCTAAGAAATACTAATTCAGCCCCCCCCCCTAGTATTTTCAATAATAATAGTTGTTAAGTCATTTTTCTCTCAGTTAATTGATCAATTTACTAAAAATAAACCCAGTCTTGCATTTGAATTGCCTAGTTGGAGTGGAGGAAAAGGCACATTGTAATTATCAATTGTATACTAGTTGAGTGTACATACTTTTGCATTGAGTAAGTGGTCAATTCCTCTAGAAATTGGGCAAGGAAATAGCAAATTTCCATAATATTTAGGACCTAATTTCCTCCTAGGTTGCACAAGGAAATAAGAGGAAGGCCGAGGCTTGAATTGGCTAAGTGTTGGTCAGAGCAGGCTAGTGAGCAGGAGATCAGAATTGCAGTGCAAGGTGTGCTTCATGTGTCAAGCAGTCGTTGTAATTGATCCATATTCTCATTTGAATTAATGCAAAGAAGTGGAGGGGTTCTTCCCAGTGGGGTTCCCTTGTAAAATAATTGTTCTCCTTGTGTTTTAATGGTTGCATGTTATTGCATATGTTTCTATCATGTGTTTTCCTTTCCGCATAATAGTAGAAGAAATTTTGTCTCTTAATTTCAGTTTGATTTCATTGGCAGTAGCAAATTTCTTGCAATTTCTACATGTATCTTGGTTTATGTACAAATATCCATGTTTTCAAATACTTTGCAACGAATTTGGCATTCTATAGGTTTTCTATATATACGGTAGCTTTTCTACATCACTTTTTGGTTAATTTATACCTTGTGATTTTGGGAAATAAAGACATTATATATATTTAAACCAAAAATCAATATACTTACTAAAGTTTTATTTCCACATTATATTCATTGGTATATTGAGTTTTTTGTTGCAAATCTATGTTAAAACATTGTTGCAATACAATAGAAACTGCAGATTTTGCAAGGTACCAAATGTGTTGCAAGTTACATCACTAAGACCATGTAATTGTTGGAAGAAATTGTCATTGAAGTTGAAGGCTAAACGGGCCAGCACTACTTTGATGATATGCGTGCACAAGTTAGTGAATTTGGATGAAAGAACACCCTTGATTAGAAAACCTTGTCACACCATTTTGTTTGATAGGTGTTATGCCTTGTGGATCCTATTGGTTGTAGAAATATTCAGGTTTGAATTTTGATGCCCGAAATGGATGGGTATATCATCAATTCATGCACCAAAGTCCATGATCTTAAAAGTTCATCATTACCCCTAGAAGAAGGCCTAATTTGTAACTAAAATTGCCCCTAATCCATGTCTCCAAATCGACCTTGAAAAGAGCTATTATAAATATCCAAAATTAATATTTTTATGATGTCTAAAGCCTCTTGTTACTGGTTTTCTTTTCTCTCTCAAGTCAGCTCCAAAAAGGAGGCGCCCTTTCAAAATAAAATCCTTTTTTTGGTTCGAGTCGGTCCCAAAATAGGACCTTCTCCAAATCAATATAAATATTCCTATCTAAGAGGAACAATCCCAAACTAATAGAATATAGATTCAGGGGATATGAAGCATAATGACCAAGGATATGAGATCAAATCTTTTAAGTTTTTTTGAGATCGATTTTGTTAAAGCAAGTAGCCTGATTAGGGTTATTTTGAGGCAAACTGAAATTCTTCTTTTGTAACGAAGGGCGAGTTCTGTAATATGACCATGAGCCTGTTCTGAGGCCCTACCTTGTAATATCCGCAATTTCTTAAGTACTGAGGAAGCCACCCAATTTTGGCATTGACATCATTTTGGTAACTTAACTTAGGAGAAGGGAAAGAATTAAAATTTTGGTGGGTTGTGGGACCACCCACAAGGCATACACACCCCTTGGAGGTGCACGCACTTGGGGAGAGAGAAGAATGGCGGGAAAAAAATTGAACAAAGTGTAGGATGGGCCCCACAACGAGGAGAGAGGAGGCATCAAGCTTAAATATGAGTAGAGGGCTACTGTTTAGGTCTTTTTGTAAATTTTACATCTAAAATTAGTTGTTTACTTGAGCTACTCAGCCAGGTGAACACAGTGTTGCTTAACACATGGAGATTTCCAGGCGGAGTTCTCAACTCTTACTTCGGTAGAATTCGAGTGCCACCATAGTGGAGTCATTAGACACTTTTGGAGCCATTCTAGAGAGGGAACAAGGATCATCATTCAATTCTGCATGTGACCAAGATGTTGGGAAAAAATCCGCACCACTAGAGGGTGACACTTGCGGAACAAAACAATTTATGGGGAATTCAGGGATGATTTGGATTGATATTTGCTATTGATTTTAGGTGGTTTGCTGCCCCGACAGTGAGGGCATATTTAAGACCAAGTATTTTCTTTCCAGGGCTTGCACAATACTCATTTGACAGTGGTACGTAGGGGTCAAGGTACAGGAGTAACTGGGGTTTTGAGGACTGGAGCTTCAAGGAGAAAATTGAGTAGAATTTTGCAGGAATTTTGGGGGAGCTTTCCAGGAGAATGGAGTTCCCAGCAACTCGTTTCAGGCATGCATGTAGCTCATGAGACAGGGTAACTAGCACATTTTTTGGGTTTTTTGGAGATGCACTTGGGGAAATTCCTTTTTGTGTTTGGTGTAGTTGAATGAAAAAGAAAACCAACTGCAATTTCATCCTTTTTTTAGCACATTTGGGACTTGTAATGCCACTCTCGTTTAGAAGCAACTTACAGAACTCCAAGGGCACATGTACAACCATTCTCCTTCAGCAACAACATCCAAAACTCCAAGTTCAACGCATGGATTTTCTGGATTGAGTCATTGCAGCTTGTGGACAACTCATTTCTATAGCAAGCCTAGGTGCCTCTATTCCACTCATTTTGTACCCAATTTCATTCAGATTTAATAAAATGACTCAATTTCCAGTTTATATTTCTTGTGCAGAATTGTATTGTGTCTAGGTGAAAATTGTATTTGTTGTTCATAGTGCATGCTTATGTTTACACTTAATATTTCCATTTAGGAATATTACAGTGGTATCAATTAATGTTGCACGACTTGTACTCGTATAAGACTCGTCTGGCCATTGAATCGGCGACTCTTATAGACTCGGGAATGACTCATATAAGACTCGTCAAAATGCAAATACACCTTAATGCAAACTCTCTTTTCCTCCACCTCATTTCCAAAAAAAAAATATTAACTTTTGAGGTTCAACGAGTCTTATAGGGGTCTAATCTAGGTCTTATACAAAACTCGTGGGTCTTATACGAGGAGATGGATATTATGCAAGTTTTCCCAAGTAAGGGTCTTAAGTGCGGGTTTTATGCGAGTGAACGGTTTTCTATAGAACCCGCGGGTACTCATGGGTCTTATGCAATTGGTGCTTCATTGGTATCAATGCATGTTCTTAGCTAGTGAGGGGAGATAAAAGTAGGTAATGCCACCCAGGTACAAAGGAGTCATTTTCTAGAAAGGTCGAGGCAGGGGAAGAGGTAGAGGTCCTGGCAGCGAAAAAGGGAAAGACCCATTTTCGAATATTGAGCTAGATAACTTCAGAGAGCACATGGAGAACTAAGAGGGTGCACAGCAGCCTAGACAAGGGACCAAAATTAACTTTTAGAGGAACTGTGAAGGACAAACAAACAGATGTTGAGGCAGAGCCAGTTTATGATGGACATGATGCGGCAAGTGATGGATTACATGTGAACAACAGACAAGAGCCAGAACCTCAGGGTGATGGGGGTTCCAGGGCAAGGGGAGGAAGCGACACGCATGACCGTACATTTCAGCAGCCTCACACCCCTTTTCATGGCCAAATTGGTCATTACACGATGCCACATTTCGCGGATGAGCCGGAGCATGAGAGAGAGCCAGACCTAGTTGCAGATTTGGTGAACTTAGTTGCATCGGGTATTGATGAGTATGAGGAGCTAGACCCAAGGATTCAGAGAGTAATGTCCTTTGGAGAGTACATCCACCTCAAAGAAAGGCGTACGACTGGAGCTGGAGTTTATCACAAACGAGGGCAAACGAATCAGGAGGTTCAGAAGGTATCCGAGAAGGTTACGCTTCCCAACTATGATAGGGAACCAAGTGCTCATCCAGGCATAGGTTCAAAAGTTAGACACTTACCTCCACCTGAACCCCATGCGTGAGGCATATGCTATTCGGTTTTCTACATTTCACTTGGAGGGGGATGCACAAGAGTGGTGGTACAACGACCTGATCACACTAGGGAACATTCATATCACCTCGTGCACAGAGTATACGAGACGGCTGATTGAGAGGTTTGATAGGATGGACCCTGAGTTGCATTTCATGGAGTTGGAACACTTGAGATAGATATCAGTGTTGAGGTTTACAAACTGGATTTCCAGGGGCTAGCAGTGATGGCATCAAACATCTCAGAGGCCCAATTGCTTATGTTTTTCATAGAGGGGTTATTTGATCCCTTGCGGAGATGGGTGAGGGCCTACAAGCCCACGACAATGATGGACTCCATTTCGGAGATGCAGGACATGATTGAAGTAGTGCCGAACATCAGTGCCCCTATACCCATCAGGCTGATGGCTCCTGACGGGAGCAAACATACTCGTCAGCCTCAAAGGGAAATGGGACGTGGTCAGTTAGATGATTATATGAGGACTGACCTCAGAAGTAAGAAATTGTGTTTCGCGTGCCGAGAGCCTTGGGCACCAGGGGACTAGTGCAACAAGGACAAGGCTCATTACATTGAGGTGTACTTAGACATCGAACCAGATGATGAAGTTGAGCAGGAGGTAGATGGTGGGGATGGAGGATCATAGATAGCACGAACAGGAGGGCCACCACCACCTCAGGGAGGAGGGTCGTTTGTTCCCACTGGGGGCGTTCTTGCTTAACTTCAAAGAGTTCTGAAGTACTTGACAATATTCATCAGGGGCACAATGTAGGGGTAGCGTGTGTGGGTATCAGTGGATAGTGGGGATACCCACAAATTTATTTATGCCTAGATGGTGGAGCAGAGGGGCATACATACAGAGACATTTGAGGGGTTTTCAGTGTTGGTACCAGGAGACCAGACTATGCAGTGCATGAGATATGTTCCCAGTTTGACTCTGACTATGGGAAATTATTCCATGATCGATCATTTCCTTATGGTCGATGTTCCAGAACCCAACGTGGTGATGGGTGTCCAGAAGATATTTTCCCATCGGATGGAGGAAAATATACGACGTAGGGATATAGAGTGGGTGGTGGAGCTCGGGATTTTGGAGACAGGCACTCAGGCCAGACAAGTCCATCCAGATATCCTTGTGTTGTTGGAGATACATCGGGCGGTTTTTGGGGAGATTCCTTCAAGTGGGCCACCATATCGGGGTTCGAGCACACCTTTGAGCTAGAGGAGGGTGTGCATGCAGTTATCACTACACTATATCAACACCCCAAGGCCTACGAGGACAAGATTGAGAGGGCCATTCAGGAGATATTGGCGTTGGGACATATCAAGTCTAGTGCTTAGCCCTTTTGCTTCATCAGTGGTGTTGGCGATGAAAAAGGATGGGACACTTCGTATGTGCATCAACTACTGGGCCCTGAACAAGAAGACTTTGAAGAACCTGTACACCACACCTCATATATATGAGCTAATGGATGAGCTTAGAGGAGCCAAGTACTTCTCTAAGACAGATTTGTGCTCGGGGTACCGCCAGATTCGGGTGCATGAGGACATTTCGAAGACAACATTCAAATGTCATTATGGGCACTTTGAGTTCCTGGTGATGCCTTTTGGGTTGAACAACACCTCGAGCACATTTCAATCTTGCATGAACGAAGTGTTCCGGAAGAACCTGTGCAAATTTGTTCCAGTGCTATTCAATGATATACTTATCTACAGTAGGACATGGGAGGAGCACCTGCAACACTTGGAACACATCTTGAGCATTTTGGAGCAGAAATTTTATGACAAGATGTCCAAGTCTGAATTTAGGCTGATAGAGATGTCGTACTTAGGGCACGTGATATGATAGGATGGAGTCAAAGTCCACCAGGAGAAGATATGTGCCATCCTTCATTGGCCCGCACCCAAGAATGTGACTGAACTGAGGGTATTCCTGGGGATATGCACATATTACAGGCTCTTCATGAGGCGATTTTCCCAGTTGGTCACACCCCTTACAGACCTCATGAAGAAGGGAGCATTCAGTTGGTCATACACAACATAGGAGGCCATTGAGCACCTCAAGGTGATCATGAGTAATTTACCGATTTTTGCGTTACTGGATTTCTCCCAACCCTTTGTATTGGAGTGTGACAGATCATGTGAGGGTATTGGGTCAATGTTGATGCAGGGGGGCCATCCCATAGCCTATGAGAGCATAAATCTCTGGCACTACGAGTGGTTGTACTCTATCTATGACAAAGAGATGCTAGCCATAATGCATGCACTAGCCAAGTTTAGGCAGTATCTAGTGGGCAACAGATTCAAGGTGAAGACTGAACACGACAGTCTTCGATTTTCCCTAGAGCAGGAGCTACAGGAGACAAAACAAAAGTGGGTTAGTAAGCATATTACTTTGAGATAACTTAGGAGAAAGAAAGAATTAAAATTTTGGTGGTTTGTGGGACCACCCACAAGGCATACGCACCCCTTGGAGGTAGTATCCACTTGAGGAGAGAAAAGAGTGGAGGGAAAAAATATCGAAGTTAGTGGATAATGGGCCCCACAAGGCGAGAGGAGGAAACAAGCTTAAATATGAGTTGAGGGCTATTGTTTATGACTTTTTGTCAATTTTAAATTTTAGCTATTTATTTGAGCTTCTCAGCCAAGTGAACACAAAATGCTGCTTAGAACAAGGAGATTTCCGAGCGGAGATCTCAACTCTTACTTCAATGCATATCGATTGCCACCCTAGTTGAGTCATTAGAAAATTTTGGAGTGATTTTGGAGTAGGAACACGGAGCTTGCATCCAATTATGCATGTGGCCAATACACTGGGAAGAATTCGCACCACTAGAGGGTGAAACTTGTGGAGAAAAACAATTTTTGGGGAATTCAGGGCTGATTTGGAGTGATATTTGCTGGATATTTTAGGTGGTTTGTAGCCTCGGTAGTGAGGGATATTTTAGGCCAAGTATTTTCTTTCCAAGCCCTGTGCAATACTCATTTGACAGTGGCATGCAAGGGTTAAGGTACGGGAGTAACTGGGGGTTTGAGGACTGGAGCTTCAAGGAGATAATTAAAGAGAATTTTGCAAGAATTTTGGGAAGGGGGATTTTCGGATGATTGGAGTGCCTAGCAACTTGTTTCAACAATGAGTGTAGCCAATGAGACTAGGTAACTCACACTTTTTGTGGGTTTCCTAGAGTTGCAATCGAGGGCCAATTCCTTTCTGGGTCTCGTGGAGATGAATGAAAAATATCACCAACTGTAAATTCAACCTTTTCTAAGCACATTTGGGACTTGTACAACCATTCTACTTCAATAGCAACGTCCAGAACTCCAAAGGAAAGGTATTTTCTGGGTTGAGTTGTTGCAGCTTGTGGACAGCTCATTGCTACTTCAGTTTGTCGTTGAGCCCAGGTGCCTCTGTTCCACTCATATTGTACTCAATTGATCCGGATTTATGCAAGACCACAAATAAATACAGAAATAAACATAAACGCAGAGATGCAGCAGAAAATATACTTCATTTCATTAGTATCAAATAACTGAAATAAGCTTACAGACATAATGGAAATAAACTAGCTCAGCCAATGGTAATTTATCTCTGAGAAGAGATGTGGCGGCTACATGCCTTTGAACTACGTTAAAATGAAGCTGAAGGGAGTTTTTATTATTGAACAACATGGTAAAACCCTAACCCTAGGAGATTGAATGCCAAGAGTTTGTGGGCCCCGTTGGGTTTATTTGGGCAACCAACTTCCCAGGGTCGAAACTTGGTCATATTATCTTCGTTTGGAGCATATGATATATCATCAGAAAGATCTCTCCGAAAACTATAGAATTTTCTGCAGACCCTACTTATGGATATGGGCCTACTGCGGAGCTCAAAAAAATGTCGTTTATGGGATCAAAACTACTTTGAATGTTTAGGAAGCGAAAAATTGCTAGAAATAGTAAATACTACTATAAACAAGGAAATTGATGAAACTAACAGGAGGTCTAGGTGGAATAGGTGGGTGGCGACCAATAGGCGATATCTTGCTAGTGAGACCATGAGACAGGCCTCTTGAGGACTTCATTGACAGATACTGCATTGATGGTAGTGCATAGCCACGGGACAGAGCCATCAATATTGAGGAGACTGATAGGATAGAAAACCGAGATATCCGCCTGGATCATTCCTTTTCCCTTAGGAAGTAATGGTGAGGAAATTTTTGTTGAATCTTGTCCCTGGTGAAGGAGTTGGCCTGCTTTGACAACTTGATATAGCTGGATCCTCTACTGGCGAGTGTTCTTGATCTGTGTGTCCATGATCTGATAAGTTGTGGCCTGTTCCATGCAACCTGTGTTTAACTCTGTTGGTGTGAGTTGTTCTGCAATGTCGAATGTGTCCAACAATGGTGGAAAGTAGGGTCGAAGGCGGTCCACATTGAACACTGGGTGCAAACCAAGGAATAGTAGAATACTGAGTTTGAAGGAATTATCCCCTACAACCCTGGTGATGGTATATGGCCCATATCGGAGCGAGTGAAGCTTGCGGTCGGGCCCAGCAAGGCACTCATTCTGCAAATGTAGCCAAATTTTGTCACCCGCCTAAAACTTGTGTGGCACCCGATTTGATCATGTTGTTGCTTGTACTTAGAATTGGCTCTGTCCAATATGTCATCAACCTATTGGCGGATGTGCTGAATGCGCTCAATGAATTTGTTCGCCTTATCGCCTTCGGACTAGACATGAGTTGAATCTACCTGAGTAGCTGCAAATGGTATGGCCACATCAATGGGACATAGTGGCAGGAATCCCAAGCCCACATGAAAGGGGATGTGGCCAGTTGAGTGATGCAGAGCCATGTGTGTGGGTGTTTCGAGTTGTACATGCACAAAATGTGTATGATCATCCTATTGACGACCTCTCTTTGGCCATCAATTTGTGGGTGGAAATTTGTGGACTTAGTGAGCTTGGTGTCCAGCATCGACCAAAGACTTGACCAAAATGTACTAAGGACCCTGCTGTCCAGATCTGAGATAATGGATTGTGGGATCCCAAAGTGTACCCACACTCGCTCAAAGAAGATTATAGTACGGGCTTCTGCTGTGATATTCTTCTTGCAGGCTGTCATAATGGCCATTTGAAGGAATCTGTTGACGACCACAAAAATGGAGTTGTTGCTATGCTTGGTAGAAGGAAAGCCCAACATGTAATCCATGGAGATGGATTCCCACGGTCGAGGTAGGAAGAAGAGTATATACACCTTTCTTTTGGAAGGTTCAGTCAATAGAAATACTTCTGCAGTATTGCCCCTATTTTCTCGACCCCTAAATGTCTAGCAACCCAACTATAGTGCGCTTCCCAAATCATCTTGGCATGAAGGAACAAAGAGGTGTCTCAAGTGGCATAATAGTGCATCTTGGAGTTGAAAATCTGGAACTTGCTTACACTCTAGTAGCATCTGGTATGTGTTGTCGAATTTTGGATCACTTTTGTAGAGATGAGGCCAACCCGAAGTTTCGTGCCCATAAGAGTCAAGCACATTGGTTAGCACCATGATCGACGGCCTAGTGAGGCAATCTGCAACATTATTGGTGTTGCCCTTCTTGTACTTGATGTTCAAGTGGAATTGTTGCAGGTATGTGGAACATTTCTGATGGCAATCTTTCTGCAACTTCCCTTTTGTTTGTATGAACTACAGGGGTCGGTGATCTGTGTGGCTGACCGTTTCCTTCTCCAAAATGTAATACTTCCATTGTCAGCAGGCCTGCACAATGGAATACATCTCTTTGTCATAGGTGGGACACTTTCAGACTGTGTTTGAAAGTGTCTCACTATGATATGCTACTGGATGCCCCTATTGAGTAAGCATTGCCCCAATAGCATAATCGCAGGCATCTGTCTCGATCTCAAATGGTTGCTCGAAGTCTGGTAATGTGAGCACAGTTGCAGAGCAAAGGCGATGCTTCGATTAGGCGAAGTCCTTTTGTTGAGATTCAGACCAAAAGAATTTTGCTTTCGTTCCTCCCTTGGTGACTTGACTCAAAGGCCAAGTGATATTATAGAGCCCCAACATGAACTTACAGTAGAAATTAGCAAGACCCAGAAAGTTGCGGAGCTCTATTAGAGTTGTTGGGGCTGGGCAACATTGATTTTTGGGGTAGCATCGGATGTGCTCTAGCTCCGAAACTTTGTGGAGGGGCTAGAACACATGAGATCTCCAAGACCCAGAAATAGTTTGGTGAAATTCCATCCAGAGCTTAAGTTATTCAAATAATTAATTATTTAAATGGAGACCGTAACTCTAAATTAGAGAAATTAAATAATTAAAGTGAATTAATTTAGCATGTGGGTGAGAATTTTCTAAGTGATGAGGATCAAGTCTTTTCTAATCTTAGCCGTCGATTAGAGATTAGAACACAGTCGTTCATTCATCAACTGAAAAACTATTAAAGGAAGGCTTGGAGTCAATTAGAGAATACACAACAACACTTGCAGTGATCGAAATTCTCGAAGCGCGGATGAAATTTTCAAGTAAACTTCTAGAGTGCGAAACGAGACGTTGACAGGTGGGATTCCCAAGTCAAGGCGAGAATACAATAGTGAGAGAGAGCGGTCGGCACCGGAGGAGCAGCGGCCCGAGAGGTTGTGAGACATGGTGACACGAGTATGGTGGCAGGTGAAGGTGAAGGAATGGTTATGACAGAAGACCTACATTCATATCATCACCAAAACCAAAATAGGCCCCCTCCCCGCAACTGGGAGTATCTTAGAAACGTGAATAACCGTGAAAGACACCGAGATGAACACTCTCGCCATCATGAAGGAGCATCGGTGTCGGGGACGGGAAGTGAGTCCGAGGCAGAAACTCGATATCATCAGCACCCCAGGAGGGTGCAGCCACTAGCCTGGATGGCTCAATCCCCATTAGCCCTTTTAGGTCCGCTCCATGATATGCCTAGACACCCAGAGAAGCATCTTCCTAAGTTCGATCCTGAGAAAGGCACCTCAGCGGAAGATCATATTAGTAGTTTCTATCTGTCTCTACAAATCATGAGAGTTCAGTCTGATGATGTCGCATGTCGACTGTTCCCACACACTCTTGAAAATCACGCAGCTACCTGGTATCGTTCCCTACCCAGTGCTTCTATTACATCATGGGACCAGTTCCGTCGCGTGTTCCTGCAAAAGTTTGCAGAAGATAAAACACCCTCTATGCTCCTCACAGAATTAAGCACCATCAAGTGTCATAGAAAAGAGAAGGTTAAAGACTTTAACCAACGCTTCGCTACAATATTACAAAAATTTCCCCCAAACTTAGCATTGGACGACTCTATCACCATCGACTACTATACTAAAGCTCTCCCTAGGGATATCGCCATTTTCGTCAAACGTGAAGCCCGTGCTACCCTTACAGCAAATTACGCTGCTGCTCTCATAGTAGAGAAGGACATGTTGTCGATAGGAGTCATGGACCACGAAGGAAAGGATGATCACAAACCAATTGCTAAAAGGGGCCACTCTTCCACCCCTAATAGAGAGAAAGAAATTTTGGATTTCGAGAGTATGGCCAAGACCCTCAAACTACTAACGAATGAGGTCTCTGACTTAAAGAGAAAGGGCATTGAAACCTCAACTACTACTAAACCCCCAAAACCCTTTTTCAGAAAAAGTAATCCCAACACTAGCAGACCTCCGTCAAACTCTAGCGCCGCTCTCAACGTGGAAGAGATAGGGAAAGATAATTTTTGCTCTTTTCACCAAGCTGCCCACTCTGAAAAAACGTGCCCGCAATGGATTGGCAGCATGACCGCGGTGGTTAACCAACTGTTGGATGACCAAACCCCAGGAAATCAGACAGAGGATGATGTTTCTGATGAAGATGAAGGTTCGCTCCTAGATGGGGAACCAGGGGCCTCTGTCCTAACTTTTGATATGATCCGCGGGGGGGGGGAAGTCTTCTTCCCATTGATATGAACATGGCAGGCAGTGCCAAGGCTCAACCCATTCGAAATTATAGTCTTAGAAGCAAAGGATCTGTCCCCGAACAATCATATGAAGACAAGAAAAAGGCTTTTCTGAGGAAAATTCTTCCCCCTGGAAACGAAGGACAAGCTACGCCGGAGAAGCCCACAAATAGTAATAGCAAAGCAAGTCAAAAGAGCAAGCTCCCGGTAGAATCCCCGAAAACCATCACCGAACCTAGTCCCCAAACTGATACTAGCTACAACATCGTGGAGGACATGAAAAAGACCAGAGCTAATATCTCACTCTACGAGCTGGCCCGCATCACGAATCAAAAGGAGCTTATTCTAAAAGCTTTCGCCCACAACCCAAATACGAAAACTGTTAGCAACACATCTGCACAAACCAGTCCAGATATCCAGTCTATAGTGAACGCTATCAACACGAATTCGAGAGGATCCACCCCTCCCTTCCTCTTGTCTTTTGAAATTTTTAACTTCAATGTTCACAATTGTCTTGTTGATTCTGGTGCATCCACGAACGTCATGCCTCTATCTGTCTGTAAGAAACTCAACATCCGCCCAGAGAAAACTGACGCAAAAATCATTCAACTTGACAGATCGCAAGTACCAGCCGTTGGAGAATTAAACAATGTCATCATCCGCCTTTCATCGGACTCTAGAGTCCATCAATGCATTGATATTGTGGTTGTTGACATCCCTGAAGCCTATGGTCTACTACTTAGCAGAGACTGGTCTAGCAAGTTGCAAGGATACTTTTCCATAGATTGGTCCCACTTATGGCTTCCTTACAAGGGGAGGAATAACCAAATCAGGGTCGAAAGTGAACCATACATGAAACACACTGTAACTGATTTGGATGCCACAAATGAACCCATCAGCTTTGCCCAGGAGGAACTTGGTATGTGTTTCCTGGAGGCTGTTTTTGGATGTTACCGACCTCCTCAGTCTTCAGTAAGCTCCGAGGTCCAATCTGAATTGGCACTCGTCGCAGAAGAGCAAGCCCAAACTGTCGTACACCAAGCCGAAATTCCTCCGCAATCCACTACCCCCAAGAGCCCGGAAAGTGACATATGGACCTTGTATTACGACGGTTCCAAAAATCTCGACGGTTCTGGCGCAGGCTGCGTCTTGCTTGACCCCCGCAAGAAAAAATTCTTAATCTCCTGTCGGCTGGAGTTCCAATGCACCAACAACACTGCTGAGTATGAGGCTTTGATCCTTGGGCTTAAAAAGGCGCTGGATTTGAAGGTAAAATGCTTACAGGTCATTGGAGACTCCGAGATTATCACTCGGCAGGTACGCAATACTATTCACTATTTATCTCCACACTTAAAGGCGTATCAGCAAGAGGTATGGCGATTAATTTCTGCTTTTGACGCTTTTGGAATTAAATCTGTTCTTGGAATGCATAATGCAGCGGCAGATACTCTGGCTAATGCTGCTGCCAGATTTACCCCTTTGAGGGATGGTTTTTCTATTGAAGTTATATATAAACCCTCCGTGCCAGAAAATATCACTAATTTGCGCGTTTTCGATGATGATCAACAGATGCTGGATTTTATGTGTAACTCAGAGATATTCAAAGACGCTGCTATAGATGAAGATGAGCACGACCAAGCTATGCAAAAGGAGTACGAGAAAGTCAAAGGAAACCCCATGCCTAAAGGGGTGGGATCACTTGAGAATCTTTTTGATCTGCAAAATCGTTTCCATGGGCCCCCAAATGCCAAAGTACAGAGCTCTATCTTAGCCCATCGACAAGTGAACTTGGGATCAAAGGATAATCCTAAATTCGTCAACCTTGGGAAGGACTACACCCCCCAAGAGGCTCAGGATTTCACTCAGCTATTTCGAAAATATCGTGACGTGTTCGCTTGGACATATGAGGACTTACGCACATACGATACTCGAATCATACAACATGTGATACCCATCAAAGAAAATATAAAACCTTTCCAACAAAATCTTAGGAAAGTACATCCTACGATGAAACCATTGATTCTGAAGGAACTCAAAAAACTTTTAGATGCACGCATTATCTTTAAAGTTCGCCATTCCACATGGGTGTCCAATTTGGTTCCAGTACGGAAGAAGTCAGGTGAAATCCGCTTATGTGTGGATTTCCGAAACTTAAACCGGGCCTCGAATAAAGATAATTACCCGGTGCCCCCTATGGAGCAAATATTACAAGCAGTGTCCGGGTCAGAAATGTTCTCTTTGTTGGACGGATTCTCTGGCTACAATCAAGTACTGGTGGCTGAACCAGATAGGTTAAAGACTACCTTCCGGACTAAGTGGGGAACCTTCGCATTCAGGCGTATGCCCTTTGGATTAATCAACGCAGGAGAAACTTTCCAAAGAGCTATGGATATAGCATTCAGGGGTCTGATAGGCCAGAGTGTGGTGGTCTACTTGGATGACGTTACTGTGTTTTCTAAACATCGGGGGGATCATTTGCGTCACCTCAGACAGATCTTCGAAAGGTGCAGAAAATACGGTATCTCGCTCAACCCAAAGAAGAGCATTTTTGCCGTAGCAGAAGGAAATCTGCTGGGTCATATCATAACTAAGCAAGGCATTGTCGTTGATCCAGAACGTGCGAAAGCCATTGCTCAGATCCCTCCCCCCAGTAGTAAGAAAGCAATGCAGTCCTTTCTGGGTAAGATCAATTTTGTACGTAAGTTTATATCAGATTTCGCCCAGATAGTTAAGCCACTACAGGGAATGATTAAAAAAAATGCTACCTTCAAATGGAATCAGCCCGAAAAGGAAGCTTTCGACCAAATCAAGAAAGCTATTGCCGAAGCACCTTCCCTCCAGAGCCCGGATTTCGGCAGAGATTTTAGTCTGTATACTTTCACTTCGGATTCATCCCTAGCAGTTGTACTCACACAAAAGGACAGAAATAATGACGAGCGCCCCATTTCATTTATGAGCACTGGGTTGCAGGGAGCTGAATTAAATTATCCTGAAATCGAAAAACAGGCCTATGCGGTGTATAAAGCGGTCAAACATTTCAGACCATACATCTTAAAAAACCATGTCACGGTTTACGTCCCCCACCCAGCTGTCCGCTCACTGTTCATGCAACAGGAGTTGGGCGAGAGACGAGGGAACTGGGTTGCGTGTATACAAGAGTATGACTTAGAGTTTAAGCCAGCATGCACAGTTAAAGGGCAAGGTCTATGCCAGATGGCTGCAGAGGCCGCAAGTTCCCACCAGATTGAAGAAGATAATTGGGAGCAAGAAATTGATATGTACCAAACCGACGTCATGCCTCAGGTAAGGAACCCTTCTTGGTACTCGGATATTTCAGGATATTTGGCACACGGTGTGTTGGACTCAGCTCTAGATGCCCGGCAGAAACGTGCAATCAGACTCAAAGCTGCGTCTTACCAGATAATCCAAGGGAAGCTTTTCAAGAAACATTCCGATGGGGTCATGTTACGCTGCCTGGAACATGATGAAGCTCAGAAAATCTTAACTGAGCTGCACGATGGACCAGCTGGAGGTCATTTTGCCGGGGATACCACTGCCCATAAAATAATGCGAGCAGGTTATTATTGGCCAACCCTTTTCAGAGATGCCCACGCATATGTTCGGAAATTCATTCAATGCCAGAAATTCGCAAACCGAGAAGCGCGTCCCGCCACCCCTTTGTTGTCAGTAGCAGTAGAAGAATCGTTCCAACAATGGGGTCTGGACGTCATTGGTGAGATCTTACCCCACTCTTCTAAGCAACACCGGTACATCCTGATGGCTACTGATTATTTCACCAGGTGGGTTGAGGCAGTACCGTTACGCCAAATCAACGATCAGGAGGTAATGCAATTTGTCACTCATTCCATCATTACCAGGTTTGGCGTTCCAACTTCCTTGGTTTTTGATAATGCAACGTATTTTTCATCTTTCAAATTATATGATTTTGCTTTGGAAAATGGCATTGTTCTTAAACACTCTGCAAAGTACTATCCCCAAGGAAATGGTCTAGCGGAATCAACAAATAAAAATCTGATTCGCATCATTAAAAAGACCCTTCTGTCTCACCAACGCAACTGGCACAATGCCCTCCAAAATGCACTCTGGGCTGATCGCATCACCCCTAAGTCCTCAATAGGCACCTCACCATATTTTCTCGTGTATGGGAAAGAAGCTGTCCTCCCGCCCAATTTATCTCTTCCCGCTCTGCAGTTATCTCAAGAGTGTCATGGTACCCCTTGCCCCGCCTTGCAAACCCGCATTGACACCCTGCTGAAATTAGAAGAGGAAAGGCAGAAAACCCAGGAAAAATTCGCCATCCACCAGAGTCGAATCAAGAAATGGTTCGATAAAAATTCTGCAGGAGATAAAAAATTTGAAGTAGGAGATCTTGTCCTAAAGTGGGATAAAGCTCACGAAGAAAAAGGGAAACATGCCAAATTTCAAGCACTATGGATAGGTCCCTTTTAGGTTAAAGAAAAGGTGGGTCCCCATACATTCCGATTGCAAACTCTGGAAGGAAAAGTCGAGGTCCTCCCGGTAAACGAGCATGACCTCAAACACTATTTTACTTGAGTAGCCCTCAAAGGGATGTTTCTGCCCATGTATTATAAAAGTCGTGTTTTTGTTCTACTTGTCAAAAAAAAATAAAAAAAATAAAAATAAAAATCTTTCTCTAAATCTACAAGGAAGACCTTGTCTAAGCTACCAGCAACTGGCTCACTCCTTGATAGGTTCTATCTTTGATAAAGAGAATGCCCTTCCATAAAACAGACAGGTCAAAACTGAAAACGCAATGGGCACCCCGAGGATAGTGCGACCTTGTGGAGTCTTAGCTGAAGACACTCGCGGCTTTGAAGGTGCGGGGCAAAGGGTCTTACATAGCGTAAACTGGATCGTGAGAGCAGGGGCTAACTGCGAGGTGGCATGACCAGTCACGTCTTGGAATAGACGATAACGTCATCCAAGTAGACCACCACACTCTGGCCTATCAGACCCCTGAATGCTATATCCATAGCTCTTTGGAAAGTTGCTCCTGCGTTGATTAATCCAAAGGGCATACGTCTGAATGCGAAGGTTCCCCACTTAGTCCGGAAAGTAGTCTTTAACCTATCTGGTTCAGCCACCAGTACTTGATTGTAGCCAGAGAATCTGTCCAATAAAGAGAACATTTCTGACCCGGACACTGCTTGTAATATTTGCTCCATAGGGGGCACCGTGTAATTATCTTTACTCGAGGCCCGGTTTAAGTTTCGGAAATCCACACATAAGCGGATTTCACCTGACTTTTTCCGTACCAGAACCAAATTGGACACCCATGTGGAATGGCGTACTTTAAAGATAATGTGTGCATCTAAAATTTTTTTGAGTTCCTTCAGAATCAATGGTTCCATCGTAGGATGTACTTTCTTGAGCTTTTGTTGGAAAGGTTTTATATTTTCTTTGATGGGTATCACATGTTGTATGATTCGAGTATCGTATGTGCGTAAGTCCTTATATGTCGAAGCGAACATGTCACGATATTTGTGAAATAGCTGAGTGAAATCCTGAGCCTCTTGGGGGGTGAAATCCTTCCCAAGGTTGATGAATTTAGGATTATCCTCTGATCCCAAGTTCACTTGTCGATGCGCTAAGATAGAGCTATGTACTTTGGCATTTGGAGGCCCACAGAAACGATTTTGTAGATCGAAAAGCTTCTCAAGTGATACCACCCCTTTAGGCATGGTGTTTCCTTTGGCTTGCTCGTACTCCTTTTGAATAGCTTGGTCGTGCTCATCTTCATCTATAGTAGTGTCTTTGAATATCTCTGAGTTACACATAAAATCCAGCACCTGTTGATCATCATCGAAAACGCGCAAATTAGTGATATTGTCTGGCACGGAGGGTTTATATATAACTTCAATAGAGAAACCATCCCTCAAAGGGGTAAATCTGGCAGCAGCATTAGCCAGAGTATCTGCTGCTGCATTATGCATTCTAAGGACAGATTTAATTCCAAAAGCGTCAAAAGCAGAAATTAATCGCCATACCTCTTGTTGATACGCCTTCAAATGTGGAGACAAACAATGAATACTATTGCGTACCTTCTGAGTGATAATCTCGGAGTCTCCAATGACCTGTAAGCATTTTACCTTCAAATCCAGCGCCTTTTTAAGCCCAAGGATCAAAGCCTCATACTCAGCAGTGTTGTTGGTGCATTGGAACTCCAGCCGACAGGAGATTAAGAATTTTTTCTTGCGAGGGTCAAGCAAGACGCAGCCTGCGCCAGAACCGTCGAGATTTTTGGAACCGTCGTAATACAAGATCCATATGTCACTTTCCGGGCCCTTGGGGGTAGTGGATTGCGGAGGAATTTCGGCTTGGTGTAAGACAGTTTGGGCTTGCTCTTCTGCGACGAGTGCCAATTCAGATTGCACCTCGGGGCCTACTGAAGACTGAGGAGGTCGGTAACATCCAAAAATAGCCTCCAGGAAACACATACCAAGTTCCTCCTGGGCAAAGCTGATGGGTTCATTTGTGGCATCCAAATCAGTTACAGTGTGTTTCATGTATGGTTCACTTTCGACTCTGATTTGGTTGTTTCTCCCCTTGTAAGGTAGCCATAAGTGGGACCAATCCGTGGCAAAATATCCTTGCAACTTGCTAGACCAATCCCTGCTAAGCAGTACACCATAGGCTTCAGGGATGTCAACAACCACAATATCAATGCATTGATGGACTCTAGAGTCGGATGAGAGGCGGATGATGACATTGTTTAATTCTCCAACGGCTGGTACTTGTGATCTGTCAAGTTGAATGATTTTTGCGTCAGTTTTCTCCAGGTGGATGTTGAGTTTCTTGCACACAGATAGAGGCATGACATTCGTGGATGCACCGGAGTCAACAAGACAATTGTGCACGTTGAAGTTAAACATCTCAAAAGACAAGAGGAAGGGAGGGGTGGATCCTCTTGAATTCGTGTTGACAGCGTTCACTATAGACTGGATATCTGGACTGGTTTGTGCAGATGTGTTGCTGACAGTTTTCGTATTTTGGTTGTTGGCGAAAGCTTTTAGAATAAGTTCCTTTTGATTCGTGATGCGGGCCAGCTCGTATAGTGAGATATTAGCTCTGGTCTTTTTCATGTCCTCCACTATGTTGTAGCTAGTATCGGTTTGGGGACTAGGTTCGGTAGTGGTTTTCGAGGGTTCCACCGGGAGCTTGGTCTTTTGACTTGCTTTGCCATTACTATTTATGGGCTTTTCTGGCGTAGCTTGTCCTTCGTTTCCAGAAGGAAGAATTTTCCTCAGGAAAGCCCTTTTCTTGTCCTCATATGATTGTTCAGGGACAGTTCCTTTGCTTCTAAGATTATAATTTCGAGTGGGCTGAAACTTGGGACTGCCTGCCATGTTGATATCAATGGGAGCAAGACTCTCCCCCCCGCGGATTATATCAAAAGTGAGGACAGAGGCTCCTGGTTCCCCATCTAAGAGCGAACCTTCATCTCGGTCAGAAACATCATCCTCTGTCAGGTTTCCTGGAGTTTGGTCATCCAAAAGTTGGTTAACCACCGTGGTCATGCTGCCAATCCATTGCGGGCACGTTTTTTCAGAGTGGGCAGCTTGGTGAAAAGAGCAAAAAATATCCTTCCCTATCTCTTCCACGTTGAGAGCGGCGCTGGAGTTTGACGGAGGTCTGCTGGTGTTGGGATTACTTTTCTTGAAAAAGGGTTTTGGAGGTTTAGTAGAAGCTGATGCCTCAATGCCTTTTCTTTTCAAGTTAGAGACCTCATTCGTTAGTAGTTTGAGGGTTTTGGCCATACTCTCGAAATCAAAAGCTTCTTTCTCTCTGATAGGGGTGGAGGAGTGACCCTTTTTATTGATTGGTTTGTGGTCATCCTTTCCCTCGTGGTCCATGACTCCTATCGAAAACATGTCCTTTTCTACCGCGAGAGCAGCAGCGTAATTTGCTGTAAGAGTAGCGCGGGCCTCACGTTTGACGAAAACAGAAATATCCCTAGGGAGAGCTTTAGTATAGTAGTCGATGGTGATAGAATCGTCCAATGCTAAGTTTGGGGGAAATTTTTGCAATATTGTGGCGAAGCGTTGGTTAAAGTCTTTAACTTTCTCTTTTCTATGACACTTGATGGTGCTTAGTTCTGTGAGGAGCATAGAGGGTGTTTTATCTTCTGCAAACTTTTGCAGGAATACACGTCGGAACTGGTCCCATGAAGTAATAGAAGCACTGGGTAGGGAACGGTACCAAGTGGCTGCAAGGTTTACAAGAGTGTGTGGGAACAGTCTACATGCGACATCATCGGACTGAACTCTCATGATTTGTAGAGACAGATAGAAACTACTAATATGGTCTTCCGCTGATGTGCCTTTCTCAGGATCGAACTTAGGAAGATGCTTCTCCGGGTGTCTAGGCATATCATGGAGAGGACCTAAAAGAGCCAATGGGGATTGAGCCATCCAGGCTAGTGGCTGCACCCTTCTGGGGTGCTGATGATATCGAGTTTCCGCCTCGGACTCACTTCCTGTCCCCGACACTGATGCTCCTTCATGATGGCGATAGTGTTCATCTCGGTGCCTTTCACGGTTATTCACGTTCCTAAGATACTCCCGGTTGCGGGGAGGGGGCCTATTTTGGTTTTGGTGGTGATAATGGTTAGCGTGGTGTCTCTGGCCACGAACCATATCTCCTCTACCTCCACGTCCGTGACCCCTGTTGACCCCACCCTCATTTCTTGGAGGCCTATTTCCTTCCCCTGCATTTCTTTGGGCTGTGTTACCTTCTCTTTCATTTCCTCGACCCCCCTCTCCTTCTGCTTGCGGGGAATACACTTGGTTGTTGTTCCACTGATGTAAGTCAGGCTGAGGTTCGGGGAAGGTTCGGTATCATGGAAGCCTTCACTATCTTGGACAACGGGGTCATTTTCCTGGATAGCCCGCCCGAGGTCTTCAATCATGGTGTTCACAAGTTCAGGTATGGTGCTGACCAGCACGCCATTACGAGTGATGCTCTCAGCTGGGGTCCTAGTGTGGGCTAGAAAATCCATGATTGGGGCATATCGTAAATCCCTGACGAGATTACGGGCAACTGGGCGTAAGGATCTCAACTGTTCGTTAGTGATTTCAAAGTATCGAGCCTCTTCCCTTGGAATATCCTCCAAGGGGGGAAGAGTAGGTTCGTTATTTATGACCTCCCGGTGGGGAGTTTGTGATGGAATGTCGGTTGTATGCTGGGAGGATGCCATGACATATGACCCGGTCAAGATAGTTCCTGAGCACCGTAAGAGGGCCAAGCTTAAATGGAGCTATCAGCATGTCGAACGCCCGGCGGAGGACGAGAAAAGAAACTGGTACAACGCAGACAGGCAACTAGCTTCGGGGATTGACTCTGACCGAGAAGAAGACAGGAGCCATAAACTAGGAGGCTCTTCTTCCTCCAGGGATAAGAAAACCCGGACCAGTACAGGGCCTGACACCTCGGATCAGCTAAGAGGAGCAGAGGCCCAAGCTAAGAAGGAAGAGGAAAAGAAAATGAAGGAGGATGAAGAGAAACGTAGAAGAGATGCAAAGACGGAGCGGAAAAGGAAACAGGCCGAGGAAAAGGAAGGAGGATGAAGAGAAACGTAGAAGAGATGCAAAGACGGAGCGGAAAAGGAAACAGGCCGAGGAAAAGGAAGCACAGGCGGCGGCAAAACAAGCACTTAAGGAAGAACTTGACAAAGCCGAACGTCAAAAGAAGGCAGACCAAGCTGCCGCGGCAGAGCGTAAAAGAAAAGCCGAAAGAGAAGCAGAGGCAGAGACAGAACGCAGGAAGAAGGAGGAACATGACAAGGCGGAAGCCGAGCGCCGGCAAAAGGAGGAAGGGAAAGGACAAAGACAGGATGAAGAGGATGAACTAATAGAGGACATCGACATATCTCCCCTGGAGATTCCTCCGAGTGGCACGAGAAGTATCCTCTCTGGTGACGATTTTTCCGGGGAACAAGAAGAAGAGGTCTTCGACCTGACTAGATTGACATTTGACCAATTCTCCTTCAAAATACGGCAAGAGAAAAGAAAATCCTTGGCACAAAGCCATCCCGCCATATCTACGGTCGCTACTGAAAAGGACATAGTCCTGGATACAAGGACTAACCCTGTAATGATAGCATCAGCAGGTATCGCTTTTGCCGCGGCCACGGAGAAGAATGTCACTAGAATGAGTAGGGAGATTATTTCCCTACAAAACAGGCTAAAAGCAGCGGAACAGGAGAAATCAGTACTGGAGAGTGAAGTGCGACAGCTCCAAAGTAAGCCTTCCCAAGTCAATGAGGTCCCACTGGCAGTCATGAAAGAATGTGATGTATTGGAAATGACCATGAGGCAAGTATATAGAGAAATGCTCACCCTAAAACAAACAGTGGCCCCATTGGCAGAGGCACGAGCGGAAACCAAGGAGAAGCATGAGCAGCTCAAGGAGGCCTCGGTAGCTTTGGACAGAATGATAAATTGGACATCGCAATACCATCAAGCTCCCGAAAATGTGCCTAGGAAGGATTGGAGTCACACACAAGACGCCAAAGTACAAATCCAGATGAAGATGCAGTCCAAAGACAAGCTGGCCAAAGATTTGGACAAAGTGATGTCTGCATATAATCATCTGATCAATGGTATAGACTCCATGAACACTCTTCATCACATTCCGTCGTTAGGGGCACTGGACGAAACTAAAGACTGGGAGAAAGTAGATCAGGAAATTCAGTCTTTTCTACAACCCGTGAGACAAGCTGCTGCCGCACCAGAATTTGAGGCATCACAAGAGAACCTAAGTCGGTTGCTTGTCACTCCAGTACAAATCTATACCAAGCTTGCCTCCCTCTCAATCTAGATCTCCCAGAAGAAGGAAACTCTGATACCGAATGCCTTGGAATGTATGCATCGATTAAAAGAGGAAATCCCTCTAGTCTCCCCTATAGCAGCGGATTACCATACCTGGCGAGATTTCCTCAAGGGGAAGAAGATTGACGCTCCAGATCTCTCAATCACACGACCACCTCCATAGCTAAGTTCTTTCGGTCGCAGGTCGCAACCATCCCCAGGTCGCAGGTCGTGCATACGCCTGAGTCACAAGTTGCACCTGCACCTAAGTCGCAAGTCGCAATCACTTCCGCAGGTCGCAGGTCGCATGTTCTTCCAAGGTCGCAGGGCAGCTGAACCGTCGGGAAGTCGAAGCGTCGGAAAGCCCAAAGGGCGTTTCTTGAATCTATAAATACCCCTGCGGGGTACATAGTTAAAGGCTTTTCTTTTGTGGACTGAAGAGCAATATTGCATTGTAATCGAAGGGTCGTACTCTTGCACATATGTAATACAGACACTTGTTAAAACCCCTTTGTTGGATGATGTGTTTAGCTGTGACAAAACTGTGTGTATTCTGCGTATAGTTTCAGAATATCGTATGATTAATGAAGTTGTGTTCTTAATAGTATCATTCGTACTCCATAGCTATCTGTGATTGTGCTTGATGATGCTCAAGTTTACCATTTGTTCTTATAATGAATGTTAATGAACTATTTTATTAGCATTTCGTTGCATCTTTCGGAAAGTTAAGGGATATCCTTGCCACAAAGAACTGTTTCTTTGGTGGTCAGATTATCTTGCATGCATTACCCCATAGATGTGTTGCTAACGACACTTCCTGGGCGTATGTATTTTGTTCATTACCTTGCTACGCACAGTGTTATATATCAGTTTGATACATCAGTCATGTATTCTGTACCATGTGAATAAAGTGTATGTCTGCAGATTCAATCAGGTTCTTCGAGACCGAAGAGAAAGTCATTTAAGCGGTAGCCGGACCCACACCCCGGACGGGATCCCTATTCCAAACGGTTCAAAGTCCAATTGGGACTTTCTACCGGGGAGATCCCCTACTGTTGGCCGGACATATTTTCCCGTCAACAGGGTGATACTTTAGGATGAAGTTGTTAGAGCACATTCCTCACTAAGAGGGAGTGTTGATTTTTGCAGTAGCATTGGATGTGCTCTAGCTCCGAAACTTTGCGGAGGGGCTACAACACATTGGATCTCCGAGACCCAGAAATCGATTGGAGAATCCACCTGGAGCTTAAGTTATTCAATTAATTAATTATTTTAATGGAGACCCTAAGTCTAACTTATGGAAATTAAATAATTAAAGTGAATTAATTTAACATGTGGGTGAGAATGTTTTAAGTGATGAGGATCAAGTCCTTTCTAATCTTAGTCGTCGATTAGAGATTAGATCACGACCACTCATTCGTCAACTAGAAAAGTATTAAAGGAAAGCTTGCAATTAGTTGGAGAATACACACAGACTGGCACATTTTGAGCTAAGTCGAAATTCTAAGGCGCAGTTTGCTGAGAATTTTCCAGTGAGCTTGCAGTGCAGCGAGGAGCAGTTCGAAAATGGCATTTCTGATCCAAGGCCGAGAATACAATAGTAGAGAGGAAGATCAACACCATGGGAGCAACGCAGGCCCAGCAGGGGTGACGCAGCCCTAGCAGGGGTGACGCAGCCCTAGCCAGGGACACGCAGAGCCAATGCATAAGCTTACACAGGCCTAGAGGGGTGATGCAAGTCTAGCGAAGCTAACGCAAAGCCAAAAGGGGTAGTGTTGTGGTTTCATTGGGCTAGATCAAGATCGTATTTAGAAAATCGGAAAGGACAACACAACCACATTGAAGGGTCACGCAGTCTCAACGCAGAGCTTGCTGGGGACTGCATTGGCAACTGTGGGGTTCTTCATTCTGAGCTGAATCAGCCATAATATTTGTCTTTAGAGATAGAGGTACTTCTGCCAAGATTTTCTTTGTTGGGTAAACCACCACTGGTACCCTAGTTTGTATTTAGAAATCTACATAACAATAAAACTCTCAAGCATTGTTGCACCAGTGTTCCCGCATTAGGTTTTTCCGGGGACATTTGTCCCAAAAATCTTGTGTCCTTTGTTAAATGTGCTTAATTCTTCAGTAATTGATCTGTATATTTGTGTAGGCATCAATGTATTTACTTCGATGTTTTTCTTGTATTATTCATAAAAATAACTTGTTAAGTTAATAAAACAAGTAGGAGAAGTAAATCAGATTACTGTTGTAGGATTTCTATTTAGTAAATTCAAAAAATTTCATAGCCAATCCCGAGGACCTGGATCTTGGCTGGGTCCACATGCACCCGCGTCCCCCACCCCACTCATCAATATTGTATCCTAGATATTGAACCCGGGTCATGTCAAAAGTCCATTTCTCCAAATTGGCACACAACTCGTGCTGCCGCAGTGTTTGGAGGACCTATTGATTATGGTGGAGGTGCTCTTCCCAACTTTGGCTAAAGATCAGGATGTCATCCAAATTAACCACCACAAATGAGTTGGTGAATGGTCGGAAGATGTCGTCCATCAGCCTCATGAAGGTTGTGAGAGCATTCGTGAACCCAAAAGGGATGACTAGCCATTCAAAAAGGTCCTCCTTAGATTTGAAGGCAGTCTTCCACACATCCGAGGGTACGATTTCTACCTGGTGATACCCGGACTTCAAGTCAATCTTGCGGAAATATTTGGCCCCCTTGAGCTGGTCCAAATGGTTATCAATTTGTGGGATCAGATACCTATTCTGGACAATGATCTTGTTCAACGCCTGACTATGATAGTCAATACAGAGTCTCCAAGAACCATCCTTCTGCACCAACACAATCGGGCTCCCATGGGACGACGAACTTATCCAGATGTGACCTTTCTGCAACAGCTCTTGAATCTACCTCTTGATTTCGTCATTCTCCAGAACAGAGCATCGATAGATTGTTCCATTGGGTAGCGACGCGCCTAGGGTCATATTGATGGAGTGCTTCACTTGATAATGCAGAGGCACCCCTGCAGGTGAGGTGGAGATGTCCCCATACTCCTCCACAACCTTGTCCATCTGTTGTTTTCGTGCAGAGGAGCCCAGTTTGGAGGTAATGCCCACAATCTTCTTCTTAAGGAAAACAAATTTCCCGGTTTGGGAAATGAGCTTACTGCATTGCTTCGTAGTGATCAGAGAGATGGTGATAGGCGGTGCTATCTCCGGTATCATGTGAAACTTATTACCCAAAGTAACAATAACAGTGCAACGCCCAAATTATTTCCTTGTCTATCCATGCGAGCTTCTAGAACATTCACACCATGCCTTGATTAATTTTGATTAATTAATCATACTTCCTAGGTTTAGACTTAGGAATATTAAAAACTGATTAATAAATCTAATTAAGTCGTCTCTAGGTGGAAATTTCAGAAGCGATTTATGAGTATTGGAAAATACATATATTCTAGCCTCTCCATCAAATCTCGTGGCTTGAACACATCTGATGCTACAAAAAATAACACTCCCTCTTAGCAAGGAAAGTGTTCTAGTGCTGCAACTACTGCCACAACACATTGTCACTACACCATCTCATGTCACGCTGCTAATGTAAGGCTACTGCTTCCCATCAACCACTGTGCAACTCTGATATGCGCTGCATCTGTGCTGTTGTTGACACTGTTGTACTGCTGCCCACTACTGCATATCCACTGCAACTCCCTCTCATCGGTTGTTGTAGCAGCCGAGAATCCATATATTTCTGCTACTAAAACAGGTTCTCCACCATACACATTTATTCCCTAAACTGGATGAACTTAGCTCTCCCTAGAGCTTTCGTGATTATTTCTGCTACCTGATCTCACATGGGAACATAATACAGCTGGAATTCGCCACGTTGAATACAATCTCTGATGAAATGACATTCGATATCAATGTTCTTCGATCTATCATGAAATACTAGATTCTCGGAGAGTTTTATGCAACTCTGATTATCACAGTAAACACTAGTCGCTACCATCTTTTTCCTGAACAAACTCATGAGCAGCTTCCCAAGCCTTATAGATTTGCACGTAGTTTTGCTAACCGCCATATATTCAAATTTCGCTGAATTCAATGCTACTAACTTTTGCTTCTTGCTACACCAAGAGACCATCCCTAATCCAACACTGAAGCAGTACCACGAGGTACTTTTCCTGTCCACTGAACTACCTGCCCAATCTGCATCTATGATTCCACATATCTGATGTCATCTCCTCGAGTATATTTAAACCCATACCGGACTGTTCCACACACATATCTAAGAATGTGCCTAGTTGTTTCCCAGTGTACCCTTTTCGATTCCCCCATGAACTGACTAAGGGTATTGAGAGCGAAACAAATGTCTGGCCTAGTGTTACCCAGATACATGAACGACCCAATGAGTTGTCTGTACAAGAACTGACTAAGGGTATTGAGAGCGAAACAAATGTCTGGCCTAGTGTTACCCAGATACATGAACGACCCAATGAGTTGTCTGTACAAGGTGGGGTCGACATCCTTGTCCCCTGATGCATCTATCTTTTTCTAATTGGTGATCATGGGCGTCATCATGGGTCGGAAATCCTGCATTCTGAATCTCTTCAGAATATCTGTAGCATATCTCCCTTGCCTAAGGAAGATGTCCCCTTCTACCATACATCCAGTCCTAGAAAATAATGCATCAACCCCATATACTTCATGTTGAATTCTGTTTCAAGGTTCCTTTTGCAGTCCTTTATGACCCCTGATGATCAGAGGCTCATTCTCCACCATTAAATAGTAGAGATTGTGATCTGCATCACTCTTGATGAATCCCAACTGTTGCAAGTAACTGTCAATTTGACCATAACACGCCCTGGGTGCCTTCTTGAGCCCGTATTGGGCTTTCTTCAACCTACATACATGAGTGCGCTTCTCATGAGTTTCAAAGCCTTCAGGCTGCTCTATATACACCGCTTCTTCTATCACGTTGTTCAAGAATGTTGCCTTGATGTCCATCTGGTGAATCTTCCATCCCATCTGCGCTGCTAGGGATATAACAAATCTGATAGAGGTATATCTGGCAACTGGGGCGAAGGTCTCCTCATATTTTATCCCTTCCTTTTGTGCATACCCCTTTGCCACGAATCTAGCCTTGTACTTCTCTAAACTGCCATCTGCAACATACTTGATCATGTAGATCCATCTGGAACCTACAACTAATCTCTCTTTTGGTGTACGCACTACCTCCCAAACATCATTTGTCATGATGTGACTGTATTCTTCTACAATGGCATCCACCCACACCTGATGTTGTGTGGTTTCCTCAAGGCTGGAGGGTTCTGCAGCATGAGCTACCAAAGCTTGATACCTATCAGTCTTCCTGCTCTATCTCTTGTCTATCCTAGGAGCTCCGACAAACTCCTATGTGTCCCTCAAGGTTTGATGCACTTCCCTACTGGATCTACCATTGGTGGTGGGAGGTTCAATCAGTTCCTCCTCCTGTTCTTGCTGCTCCGTCCACTGAGAACTCCCTAGATCTGCTACCCCTAAGGAGACACTAGTACTAGTCACAGTACTTGATCCCTGTGAATGTCATGCTGCTTTTCCTACTTGTTGCCCCTATTGTTGGACTAAAGAAACTTCTACTCACTGATCACCTGCAGACATCTCTCGATATCTTTTGAAAGCTATGTATTCCATGAACTTTACATCTCGCCTCACTACAATCTTCCTACTGCTAGGAATGTAGATCCTATATGCCTTTGAGGTTTCGCTATACCCTACGAGGAACCCCTTCTCTGAAGTTTGATCCAATTCACTATGCTTTTCATTTGGTATGTGGCAATAAGCCACACTCCCAAATATCCTCAAATGACTTACTTTAAACTTCTTTCTTCTGAAGACCCCCTCTGGCGTTTTCTTCCCCAATGCTCTATGAGGTGTTATGTTTTGAATGTACACCGTTGTGTTGCATGCCTTTGCCCATAAAAATCTAGGCAAATCTTGGTCATACAACATAGCCTTTGCATCCCCAACTATTATTATGTTCTTTCGCTACACTACTCCATTCTACTGAGGGTTACATTTAGTTGTACATTCTCTTTTGATGTCTTCCTTTGCGCAGAAGTCTGTGAAGTCTTTATCTGTGTATTCTCCACCATTATCTGAACGTAGCACCTTGATATTTTTCCCTGTCGCGTTCTCTATAACAACCTTGAACTCTCTGAACCGATCATCAATAAACGTAACGAAATATTCACCAACACTAAGAGCTCTAGTGGACATAGGGCCGCAAATATCTGAGTGTATCAATCCTAACACGCCATTTTCTCCATTGTCACTTCTCGGAAATGTTGCCTTGTGTACTGCCCAAGTATGCATCCTCTACATACATTATCATGCTCTGTGTTGCGAACTGGAACTCCTGTTACAATTTCTATAAGCATCATAAGTGCTCCATGGTGTAAATGTCCCATCCTCCTGAGCCATAGTTCGTTCAGCTCCTTCCCACTTCTATTATCACTGCCTATCAGCGCGATTGGAGAATCGAGTTGCAACTTGTATAACCTATTGCTCTGATCTCCAATCCGTTTCACCTTCTTCCAGCTAGAGTGTTTGACATACACTTTATTCCCTACGAAGTGTACATCATATCCCTTGTCCTGTCATTGGGACACTAAAATTAAGTTCATACCCAATCCTAGCACATGTAGTACATTAGTAGCGTGGGTGTTGGTTCATGTTTTCGCCACAAACTGTTAATTTTGGGCAACTAGGTCCAAACTCCCTATTGCACTGCTCATATGATGATGATTTTATTTTTGTTGGATTCCACTTTCGGAGAGGTGCAAGATTGATCTAAAGATCATCTTGTTTGGATGACCAGAACATATATTTTGATTTTATTTTCCACACATGTGCAAGGTTGGCCAAATTTGTAATGTAGGCTCACAAGCCCAACAGATATGTCACACACCCTCATCGATGGATATAAATTGGAGAGAGATCATGTCCATGCCATCATCAACTCATCACACACATTCTTCTTGTGATCTGATTGGTTCGTACTGCCTAGGAGAGGCTTCGCTCCTTTGCACATGTGAATTTGAACCTGAAAAAGTTGTAATTTTCACACTGTTTTTAGGGTTTCTACCCAATGTTGACCAGCGTTGACTTTGGGTCAACTCTTGGACTTTAACTTCGATATTTGGACAGAAATTCTGATTTCTTGAGGCTGCATTGGAGGGCACAAAAATCTAGGAGAAGCATTGATTTTAATTGTTGTCCATTCACTGCAGCTTTGAATGCAACGTTGACTTTTGCGTTGACCAATTTGGGTTGACTTGCGTTGACTTTTTGGAGTTGTCTTTGAGGGGTGTGTGTAACACTTGGAGGAAGGCTGATTTGGATGTTGGAGAAGTTGCTTTGACCAACTCAAGACTTTGCTGGCTAGGGCATCATGTTGACTGCTGTAACAAACATTTATCTAACCATTTGTTGGACAAGGAGAATTTTCAAATTCTGATACATTATTTGGCCTGTCTTATATTGATCTATTTTTTATGTTCTATCAGCATTTTACTTTCAAGTTTATTGCTAAATCTGAATTGGGCCCTAAAGAAGATTGAAGTAAAATTTCATTAAGCATAGAACGTACCATGGTAATCTAAATTCAACATGGTATTAGAGATGAGGTGAAGACAAAGCCCAAGATAGTGTGAAGAGAAATCATCAAAGAAGAAGTCCTATGAAGGATCAATGGCCTCCACATACAAGGGTTTCAAGTCTGATGATAAGTTGATTGAAAAGTCTGATTATCATGCATCGAAGGTGTCTTTGGATTTGGTTTGGAAGATCAAGATGTCATAGACTATGTACAAGGGAAGATTCATGAGCCTCCATCAAATGCACTGGCTACCACAAGGATGAAGTATAGAAAAGGGGAAATCGAAGCAAAGATGATTATCAGGGATTAAATTCATAAGCACTTGGTTCCTTACATCTTCGAGCTGAGCACATCTAAAGAGATGTATGATAAATTGGTTAGCATGTTCAAGGCTAGCAATGTTAATAAAGTGTTTTTCTTCAAGAACAAGCAGAAGAATATCAAGAAGGGCAAAGATGAATCCATCCAATCATATTTTATGAGGCTCACAGAAATTAGGAATGATCTCCTTGCCATAGGAGAAGAAGTAGCTGATCGAGAGCTCGTCCTCATTGCTCTTAGAGGACTTCCCCAAGACTGGTATGTATTTAATACTACAATTCTTAATAATAATGTGATTCTTGATTTTGATGAATTGCTAACAAGATGCACTCAAGGGGAGACAAGAATGATGGAGAGAGACCATCTCTCTAATGGTAATGGAGGTAACCCTATTGCCTTCACCGCTCATGCAAATAAGAAGAACCATGGTGGCCCGAGAAATCAAAACCATGGAAGAGCGGGGACCAAAGGAAGGAAGGGAAGATGTTACACTTGTAACAAGACCGATCACTATGCAAAAGAGTGCCCTAATAGAAGGGACTCTCTCAGGGATGATAACAACAACAACTTCAGGGGGAATGGCAATCAAAGGAACAACAGGTTCAAAGGAAAGAGGAAGGCTCCCTTTGATCAAAGTGGAAATGGCCAACCTTTCAAGAGGTCAAAGAATTCCAGGTACGATGAGTCTAATGTTGTTGATAATAAGAAAAATGAATATATTCTTGTATCTGCCCTCTCTGCTACATCTCCTCTCAACACCCTAGATCTCTGGTTGATTGATAGTGGTGCTTCAAGGCACCTCATTGGTTATAAAGAAGCCCTCTTGATTTGATTGAGAAGGATACTAATTTAGAAATTGGAGATAATGCCACCTATCCCGTGAAACGAACAGGGACTGTGACCCTTCATCTATCTCAAGGTTCAGTCCTCCGCTTATAAGATGTGTTGTACATACATGATTTGAAGAAGAACCTTGTGTCTATTTCGGCAATGGAAGACAAAGGATTCAAGGTGGCATTCGTTGATGGAAATGTATGCATCTGGAAGAAGAACTTCAAAGAAGCTCTTACTATTGGTTTTAGATTTGATACACTCTATTATGTTAGAGGAAGTCTGTTGGAGTCTATGTCATGTGATACAACTCTTCAAACCGAGCTATGGCACTGGAAGTTTGCACACCTTCATTACACAGCCCTTCCCGAAGCAAGGAAGGTGGTGACAAGGATGCTCGAGTTTAAAGATGACCATGAAGGTATATGTCAGGGTTGTGACGAAGGGAAGCATGCAAGGGGACCATTCCCCTCAAGTATCACAAAGACATCTGATTTCTTGCAATTGATACATTTTGATCTATCTGGTTTGTTTCCCGTAACATCCTTGGGAGGATGTTCCTATTACATGACTTTTATAGATGATTTCTCTCACAAAACCTGGATATATTTCTTGAAGAAGAAGGACGAAACATTCAAATGGTTTAGTACCTTCTAGGCCTTGGCGAAAAATCAAACCGGAAAGAAATCAAAATCTTGAGGACCGATAATGGGACCGAGTATGAGTCAAATGAATTCAACGATTTTTGCAAGGAACCTGGCATTAAAAGGGAGACCACAACTGTGTATACTCCTAGGCAAAATGGTGTCGCTGAAAGCAAGAACAAGACCATTGTAGAAGTTACCTGTGCCATGCTATATGACCAAGCCTGATATCTCCCACCTTAGAATTTTTGGAACTCCTGTTTATTTTCATTTGCCGAAAGAAAAGAGAAGCAAGTTAGATGCTTCTGGGAAGAATGAAATGTTTGTGGGCTACAGTGAAACTTCCAAGGCATATAGAACCTATGTGCCTGGTCAAAGAGGAGTCGAGATATGCCACGATGTCTCCTTCCATGAAGATGTTTCCCTTAAGAAAGTAAGCAATCTTTCTACTTCAAAAGAAGACAAAGAAGAAGAAGAAGAAGAGGCAAGGAAGCAGGAAGAACTGAAGGATGAACCTATGCTCGATGTTGAAGGACCAATGGATCCTATTAATCCACCTCCTTCAAATAAAAGGAGACCCTCATGGTTCAGGGACACTCTCGAAGATGCCGAGAGACATATTGCTCCAAGGGGGACATTTCGTGAAAGAATGAAGTTGAATAGGTACCAAGGGTACCTAGCAGCCAATGAGTACAATTGTACAATCTGAGTCTGGATCTTTTGAAGAAGTTGTAAAGCATAAAGTTTGAAAGGATGCTATGCACGAAGAATATGAGTCCATTATGAAGAATGATGTCTGGGATGTGGTCCCGAGACCGGAGGACAAATATGTTGTCACCTTGAAATGGCTTTTCAAGATCAAGCATGGAGCCGATGGAAGTGCTAAAAAGTACAAGCCAAGATTTGTTGCCTGAGGCTTCTCTCAAAAAGAAGGCATATATTATGATGATATATTTGCACCTGTCACCCTCTATACCTCTTGATTTTAGAGCATCGGGAAGTGTTCCAGGTCAAAAAATTTGCGGGGAGGCTTGGACAACAGTATCCTAGAGAACCCAGAAACCGTTTGTGGAAATTCCACTCGAATCTTGCTTTATTAAAATAGTTAATTATTTTAATGTGATCCCTAAGTCTAAACTTAGGGAAATTAAATAATTAAAGGGTACTAATAAAGCAGAGTGTGAATCTTCTAGAAAACAAAGATCAAGTCATCTTTTAATCTAAACCATTAATTAAAGATATAATCTTGGCCATTGATTCATCAGTGGGTCATTTGGAAAGTAAGCCGGGCACATTCTCAGTACCCGAAGGAAACCTATTCTGAAGTAACATAATTTGATTTTAGTGGCTGCGTTTGTAGAGCTAGGGTTGCACAAACAAGAGGACGAGCGAGAAGTCATCAAAGATGGAGAAGAAGAAAGGCAGAGGACGAAGGGGAGGCAGCACTAAGCAGCAGCACTAGCCCTCCATGCAGACTTACGCAGTCTAGGCAGGGACTGCGCAAAGGGGCTATGCAGATTGATGCACAGGGTGCAGGAGGTCATCCCGTGTGTCGGGAATTATTCTAGATTGTCCGAAAAATTCACATCATGTGTATGCTATTTAATTCTAATCAGCAGGGATTTTGTAAACAATATTTCCACTGCTAAAGATAAATAAAAAACCTCATCTACTGCGCCGTTTTTCCCACATTGGGATTTTCTGGGGACAATTGTCCAAAAATAATTGTGTTCATGTGCTTGTTTCTACTGTGCTATATGTGTTATTTTTGTTCTTCTACTTTTGATTAGAGTGAATTACTGCAGTTGTGTTTATTTCAAAATTTATTGAAGCATTTGTAAATTACTTATCAAATAAGTAGGCGAAATAAATCAATCACTGCAGTAATAATTTTCAGATTGAAAATTTCCCAATACCACCATCAAATCTATCATTGCCCTTGCTATAACACAAGGATGGAGTCTCCATCAGATGGATGTGAAGATTTCTTTTCTGCATGGTTCACTAAAGGAAGAGGTTTATGTGGAGCAACCTCTGGGCTTCGAAGTCCAAGGTGGACACTCATATGTATGCAGGTTGAATAAAGCCCTTTATGGGTTGAAGCAAGCCCCCAGGGCTTGGTATGAGAGGATTGATAGATACTTGATGAAGTTGGGCTTCACTCGAAGTGATGTTGATCCAAACCTTTATTTTAACTTTGATAAAGAACAGCCTCTCATTCTAGTTCTCTATGTGGATGATCTCTTCCTGACAGGTGCTCACCCTCTCATTCATCAATACAAGACAGAGCTAGCTTCAGAGTTTCATATGAAATACCTAGGACTGATGCACTATTTCCTAGGCTTGGAGGGTAGGCAAAGGCCAGGCAAGATCTTCCTTTCTCAAGGAAAATATGTCGTGAAGCTACTAGAGAGATTTGGTATGGTGGACTGTAAATCTGTGTCGACACCGATGGAACTAAACTTTAAGAAGTTGTGTGGAAGTGTTGCTGGGCCCGAGCTGGGAAATCCCACCGAGTGTTGACAACTCGTAGGGGCCCTAATGTTCTTAGTGAACTCTCGTCCGGACATATGTTTTGCAGTGAACACTTTGAGTCAACATATGGTTGAGCCTCATCTGGATTGGTGCCAAGAATCTATTGGGATATCTTCAGGGCACAATCAACCATGGGCTGAGATACACTGCCGGGTGTTTGAGACTCCATGGATATACTGATGTCGATTGGGCTGGCAGTGTGGTGGATCGTAAGAGCACATCTAGATGTTGCTTCACCTTGGGTTCTGCTTCGATATCTTCGACAAGCAGAAAGCAGATATCGGTGGCTTTAAGCACCGTTGAGGCCGAATACATTGAAGCGAGTATGACCTGTTGTGAAGTTGTTTGGTTGAGAAAGCTCTTCAGTGAGTTGTTTGGACATGTGCTAGATACCATTGTTATCCTTTGTGATAACCAGAGTGGGATTCATTTTTTTGAGAATCCCATGTTTCGCGATCGATCGAATAATTTTGATATTAGGTAGAACTTTATCCGGGATATGGTAAAACAAGGCGTCGTAAGGCTCGATCACATAAGAATTGATGAGCAGGTCACCGATATTCTCACAAAGCCCCTGCGGAAGGTCAAGTTCCTAACCTTTAGTGAGAATCTTTCAATCATGAAAACACCCTATTGTAAGGGTCCTGCTTGAGTTGGACAATGAGCTCGAGGAGCTCCAGGGGGCTTGAGGATAACTTCTTGGCGCTATAAGCACACACAGGGCTAGGCTTGTCGAACCTTGTTGTGCTTCTGCCCCACTGTTATGATGTTGAGTTGGTTCACCCTCTCTTTTATCTATGCCCCACATGCCTCCTGCCCATGGAGTTTTGGACTCATCGGAAGTACCTCTCATTTGGCCAATAAGGTGGGAAATGTGGATAGAGACCAATAGCAAGACCGATGGAAGCATCAGAGATTGTCATACTCTCTATGTCTAGGATGGTTTGTGTCCAACACCTTGCTCTGAGATCAAGTCTAATGAGGTTCTTGATCCAAACTCCATGTTGCACTGCTCATATGATGATTATTATATTTTTGTTGGATTCCTCTTTCGGAGAGATGCAAGATTGATCTAAAGATCATCTTGTTTCGATGAAAAGAACATATATTTTGAATTTATTTTCCACACATGTGCAAGGTCATCCAGATTTGTAATGCAGGCTCACAAGCCCAACAGATGTGTCGCACACCCTCATTGATGGATATAAATTTGAGAGAGATGATGTCCATTTCATCATCAACTCATCACACACATTCTTCTTGTGATCTAATTGGTTCGTACAGCCTCAAAGAGGCTTCCCTCTCTCACACGTGTATTTAAACCTGAAAATTTTGTTGTAATTTTCAAACTGTTTTTAGGGTTTCTGGATAGCGTTGACATTGGGTCAACTCTTGGACTTTGATTTCGATTTTTGGACAAAAATTTCGATTTCTTGAGCCTGCATTGGAGGGCACAAAAATCAAGGAGAAGTGTTGACTTTGATTGTTCTTCGTTGACTGCAATGTTGACTTTTGCACTGACACTTGGAGGAAGGCTGATTTGGCTATTGGAGAAGTTCATTTGACCAACTCAAGACTTTCCTGCCTAGGGCATCCTATTGGCTATTGTAACAAACATTTATCTATCCATTTGCTAGACAAGGTGAATTTTCAAATTCTGATACATTATTTGGTTGGTCTTATGTGGATCTATTTTTTATGTTCTATCAGCATTTTACTTTCAAGGTATTTGGTCGGTCTTTTATTGATCTAATTTTTATGTTCTATCATCATTTTACTTTCAGGTTTATGTGATTACTTAATTTGAATTGGGTCCTAAAGAAGATTGAAGTAAAACTGCATTAAGCATAGAACATACCATGGTAATCTAAATTCAACAGAAACTCTATTGTGCCTCTCCCTACCTGAGTACATTTAGTTTTGCTGCCCATAGTGATCTGGAAGTCCATCTACTCCTCCTGATAGCTAGAGAAATATTTTCTAACTCCTGTCATATGAGTTGAAGGTCCACTATCAATATACCAGACACTAGGTGATGTCGAACCTGACAAGCACACAAACTAATCCTCCAACCTGGAATACAAACCTGAGGCATCCTGACTATTGATTCTGTCCATGATTTTTTGTGCTATTTCTCTTTTCCTCCCAACGCTGATTTTGTTGTTGCAAAAAATACAACGTCCAGGAAGAGATCTGCTTTGCCAAAAATAAAAAAAACAATTGGTTGCTCCCTCTGCCTCTGATAATCCTCAAACTAGAGAAATCAGATTTCTCTGTAGCTCTCTCGGAAAAATCAACTTTCCTCAAGAAACTTGACCCTCCTGGCCAAGGGACTACGCTGCCTCTGGAGAAATCGAACTGTTGCTTACATAAAGCAGGGACCCTCCTCTTCTTGCAATTGATCTCTCTGGATGATCATGTAAGCTCTGATACCATGTGAAAATTTCATCTATTGCTATATGTTGACCACATTTTGTCAACGACCCCATAACAGTACACCCCCATTTTTTCAAATGGGACTTATCATGTTCGAGGCTCGTGTCATCCAGATTTCATCGCCAATCGACAGTTTTTATATGATGTAAACCCATTCTGCATTTTATGATGTAAATGATCTAAGTAAGACCATCCATGTATGTAACAACCTAGGTAAGCCTAGTATGTTGTTGATGACTTCCATCCTAGGAGGTTTTTTGTCTCACTGATTCACGAAAGTGATCAGCAGAGTTTTTCCCTCCAGCCTCACCCCAAAGCTAGGGTGGAATTTGTCATCAGCATGCTAAGTGAGTCCTAGTGTTTTCTATCGAGTCCTTGTAAAAGTAGTTCGAGCTACTTGGTCTACTAGATCATATTTTGAGTCGCAGAACTGGGTATTTATTTGAGGGTCTATACAAATGGGTATTCCCCCTTCATGAATGTAAATGTATTATCTCATGTAAAAGAGGGTTGGAAAAATAATTAAAATCCCCTCTCAGTCAATTAATTAAATTTTCTGGTCAATTAATTAATAAAATCTTAAACCAGAAATTTAATTAATTTAGGGTCCTAAGTTAGGATTAAATCTTTAAAGACAAAATTTGTGGGTCCTTGGAAAATGATTTTGAAAGCCCTAGGCCAAGGGAATATTGAGAATTTTAAGAAATATTGGACCCTTGGGTCTTGGTGGTTAAGTGAAGGTCAAAATTTTGGGGTAATTAACTCAAAAATAATATTTTTGAGTTAATTAAAATTGAATTAAATGATAAATTCGTTTTTTCCCAAAATTTTAATTTCAACGCTCCGGATTAAAAGATAATTAAATCTTTTGGACGGTTGAGATTATTTTGACGAGGATCATCCAAACTAGCCGTTAGAGATTTTGTCCTATAAATTTAGAGGTCTTTCTCATTCTTAAGTCATCCGATCTCAGGATCGTGCACTTGCTCTTAGAAGCTCTTGTAAACTTTTTGAGGAATAAAGCATAAAAACTTTAGGGTTACAAATCTGGATGTTCCTTTTCAGATCCGTGTGGTGAATTGTCTCTAAACTCTGCTACCTTGTTTCTTGTATTTTATGGTTGATGGCCTTCATGGATTAATCTGCATACAGGTATCTTGTGCAATTTTCTGGGTTTATAAAATAACATTTTGATTTTTCTGCAAAGGTCTCATGTTGTTTTCTTAAATCTCTATCGATCTAAGATTCAGATCTAAGTGTGCAGGGAAATTTTTTTTTAAGATTGGGCGTCTGGGGAAGTCTTCGGTTGGACCAGCCGACTCTCAATAATCTTAAATCTGATAAGCTCTTTATTTGTTAATTCCAAGTCTATCTTACGATATTTGTGATTTTGCAGGGTTTCAAAGGCTTGTGCCTCTCACTAAAATTTTAATCTTTGAAAATTGAGCTAAGATGGATTCAAATCTGACCACGAGGGTTAAATCTGTAAATTAGTCGTCAATTTGTAATTTTTCTGTAAGGGTTTAATCGTTTCTTGGTGTGTATCTTCAGATCTGGCTGGTCTTTTGCAGATGCAGGGTTCAAATTGAAATTTTTTTAAGATCTGAGGCAGATCTAGCTTCCAAAGGCCAAATCTGATCTCAAATCACTATTGTGGACGAATCTGGACATTGTTTTGATTTTAAGGGCATTCAAAAACTGATTTTAAAAGGAAGAGTTTTAATGTTTGCTGGGCAGATTTACTTATACTGGGTTTTATTTTATCTCTGTCCTCACTCCAGCTCTTCATGCCATTCCCATTATATACGCAGCACACCCATCGACTTCATCACACCATCCATCGACTCCTTTCATTGCCGTCCATTCCATCTTCCACGTTGCCTTCCATCCTCAATCGATCTGCATAAACGCTACCCTAACTTCTCTATTCACCGGTTTACAAGTCGGCCCTCCTTCATCTCATCCGCCATTCCATACGCTCAGATTTCCTTTGCACATATCTCCGATCTACAACACCAAAATTTTAGAACTCGCGATCAATTCCGTCCCCTCTGTCCATCGACCTTCACGCTGTCAAGCAGCTCTGGCGTAGACGTCATACTCAACAGTCATCCAATCCCTCACGCGCCGTCGTCAGCTCCGGCTCTTTTACGTTGCATTCAAGCTCGATCTCTGTCCGCCGTCTGCTTCCTTGTCACCCTACAATCGAAACGCACACATAAAAATAAACGCATATGCATTAATCGGATTTGTTTTGTGTGTGGAGGGTCTCGGCTTTAGTTCTGACTTGGTTAATGTATAGTTTTAGATTTTCATTCTAGTTGCTAGGTTAATCGTAGTTCGATTTTTATTTTTGTTGTTAGATTTTAGATTTAATTTTTTGTAATGTGTTAGTTAGGGTAGCGTTTAAGTTTTATTTTTATTAGATTCAAATTTTAATAAAGGTTTGGTAGTTATAGATTAGTGTTAGATCTTTTTGGATTTGACTTTAGGATTTGATTTGTGCTTGCTTCTTTTTTTTTTTTTAGTTTTAGTTTAGATTTAATTTTATTTAATTTTAGATTTAGTTGAGATTGCAATTTGATTCTGCTAACTTAGATTTAAATTTAATTTGTTTAGATGTTGGTCTTGCTTCATTTAAATTTTTAATGATTAGCTTTAGATTTTAACTCTAGTTTCAAATAGATTTAGTTTTAAAATTTGTTTTTGTTTTAATTTAGATTTAGATTTAATTTAAAAAATATTAAAAAAAAAATTCAAATTTTTTATAGTCAAATGTGTTAAAATTTTTCTATCTAAAGTTTTGACGATAGAAACATTTTCTGGATCGAAATTAATTGAAGCATCATAAATCTGGAAATATTGCAAATATCTGGCATTTTCATCTTGTGATAATATTGTTGTGGGTTTAGGATATTTTAATGCATGGTTGTGGTGTTTTCAATTGAATATCATTGTGATCAATCGTGTTTTAATAAGCAGCAGTTAAACGTCATTTACTTGTTTATAATTGCATAATGGGATTTTGTTTGACTCCACAAGGCACTGGTCTTAAATGTGAAATCTAATTTAGATCTGTGAATCTTGTTATTTTATCAAGTATTTGGTGTTTTAGCTGTGTCTCCTGGATTCTTGTCCTTCATTCCTGATAGGGTCTACCTCCCTTAGCTTGCAAGGAGACAGCTTAAATAGAGAGATTGGAGATAAAGGTGACAGCCCCTGATCTGAGCCGTTGTCGCGGTGCCTAGACAATTTGTGCGACAATACTATAACTGAAAAATATTCTTCTAATTGACAAGTTAATTTTGCAGTTTATTTTCTACGACAGATATCGAATAAATTTATTATTGCAATTTTCACACTAAATTACAGCAGAAAATAAAATGAAGGATAATAGAGAAATTCTAGCACACACATAAAAAATATTGACACAGTAATTTTTGGACAATTGTCGCCAAAAAAACCCAATGCAGGAACATTGGTGCAGCAGATGAGGGTTTCTTTATTAACCTTCAGCAACAATTCAAGTATAAGAATTCGGACAACCAAAACAGAGTAAAAATACTGAGATAAATTATTGACAAATTTCTTACTCTCCACAACGACTCCCTAACCCCAAGATGGACCCTATGTCCATACATCGGTGCCTCTATGTCGCCCTCTGCGCAGTGATTGCGCAGAGCTCTAGTGCACTGCCTCTCTCCTCATGCTGCCTCTTCTTGGATTCATTCAACATTTCTCAGACCACTGTTGACACCCTCTCTCTCTCACTTCCTACTCACCCTCTGACTCTATCTCCTCTATTGAACTTCAACCACTAAGAAAATTAATCTGCATGGGAAACTGAGTAACTGCACTGGTGTGTTCTCAATTTACCCATTGACTACTACTTATAATCTTTTGTTGGAGCACCAACGACCAAAGATTAAAACATAATTGATGGCCCAAATTATTTCTCTGTCGATCCGTGTGAGTCTCTAGAACATTCACACCATGACTTAAATAATTCTGATTAATTATTAAAAATTGATTAATAAATCTAATTAAGTCGTTTTTAGGTGGAATTTTCAGAAAATATATTTGGGTTTTGGAGAATACATATATTCTAGCCTCTCCACCAAATCCCGTGGCTAGAACACATTTGATGCTACAAAAACTAACATGATTTCCCTATGGCCAAAGTTGAAGCTAAGAAGGTCAAATCCAAAATCAAGTTGAAGAAGCATTTGTCAACCTATTGAAAAAGGTGGACAAATTATCTAATGATTTCACCATTAGGGATAGAATGTATATGAACAGGTCCACTGCTCTTTGAAAAGGGAAAAGAGCCACTTTTCCCTCGAAGAACAAAAACAAGGTCTTTGTTAAAATGGATAATGAGGAAGATAAGTTGGCTCAAAAAAGTGTCCCTTATACCTTGGATCCAACCAATGTGATGGAACAAGAGGACTCATCTTCTGAAGAATATCAAATTGATAGTTCCAGTGAAGAAAGTGAAGATGAGGGAGGTAGTAAACAAATGATTGTGGTTCGTGAATCTCGTGCTTTCAACATCATATTAGGTGGTACATACACCCATCTGCAAATACGTTAAGTAAAACATAAAGAGCCAAATTAACCTGTGTTGAATGCGGAGAGTAGTGGGAAATTCATCATTGCAATACTCCAAGAAGAATGACAAAGAAGCTTCATCAATTTTGAGCCATCAAAGGAAATGGATTGTCCTCAAAGGGAACCCCCAAAGAAGGATCACACCAAAAAGGATCTTCCGCAAGAGGAGCCCAAGCACAAGACTAAGACCAAAGAAGTTGAGCTAGACATTGATACGGGCACTGCCATAAGTAAAATGAGGAGGCAACTTCTTATTAATGAGATTGCGAAGACCCCATCCCAAGGAAGGCAAGTGAAGAAAGCCTTAGGGCTTGATGAGGAAGACCCACCTATTATGTTGCAAAACATTCATTTCACTAGGACCAATCCTAGCCATGACCCATTACTGCTGACTCTAGCTATAAATGGCCCTTTTCTTCATAATTGTGTGTTGGATTCAAGGGCTTCTGCAAATATTATGCCACTAAAGCTCATGAATCAACTCAAATTAGATATTACTCGGCCCAATAAGAATGTGTGTGGTTTCGATTCTAGATCCTTTCACGTCCATGATCTTATCCAAGACCTAAAAGTAGCCTTGGTTGTTAATGAAGATATCTTTGTGCTCATGAAGATTGTTGTTATTGACATACTTGACGTGGAGAATTTTGACATCTAGAAAGTGGGGTGCTTCTTTGGGCGGACAACTTCAAATGGATTTGTCTTATGCCACCATCCCTCAACCTAATGGGACCCCATTTATTATTTATAGTGAATTCCAATTTCCAATTCATGTTTAGGATCTTGGCCTCCTGTCATATCTTCATAAGTACCCTAAACTCCAGAAATTGGATACCCTGGCCCTTCCTCCCCACGGACAAGTGTGACTCCTCAAATGTCCTAACCCTAAAGAAAACAAGCCTAAAAAGAAGTGGGTGCAATCAAAAAGGGAATATAAGGTAGGGGAAGTAGTATTGGTTGATAAAAATTTCGTTCATGTCAAAATCCATGGGGAAGTAGTATTGGCCCTTCCTCCCCACTAAGTGTGACTCCGCAAAAGGCCTAACCCTAAAGAAAACAAGACTAAAAAGAAGTGGGTGCAAAAACCAAAAAGGGAATATAAGGTAGGGGAAGTAGTGTTGGTTGATAAATCTCGTTCATGTCAAAATCCATGGTAATGCTAGTGAAGGATACTATTACATAATAAGACTTGAGGGTGACATTTGGCCTAACCCTATCAAGGCTAATCATATCACCCCTTTCTTGGATACTTAACATTGTATATTATTCTTGTTAGTGTAGGATGCAATGCATATTGATTTTGCATAGCTACTATCATCATATTATGTTCTTGTGTTAGAATAAATTTTCCTTTTTGTATGATTTTATTATTTGATGAAACCAAGGGCGATTAAAGTATACCCAGGACACATGCTTCCAACATTGTTTGTGATGTGCAGGATATGGATCGACGGCCCTAGAGGATTGTTGGTGTTTGCATGACCACCCTGTTTGAGTACATTGATCATGCTCATGTCCCATTTGGAGCCAGATGTTACCCACCAAAAGAGGGTGACCCCATACGAGAATTTTTCTCATAGATATCTCTTCAGCCAACAACCATCGATGTAGCCGATATACTGTGTTATTTGATCTCTGCTGCCTGCATCAATCATATGGGATACCATCCAAACGATGGGTATATACCATCAAAGAAGGGTAGATACCATCCAAAGGATCCCTCGCCCATCCATCGAGAGCATATGTTAGGAGGTTGGAAATCCAACCAAAAAGGTACATTTTTCATTGTGCAATTGGGTGCTTTACACTTTTTTTCCTTGGGCATTTTGGGCATGGATTATTGGGTCACTTGGAAGAGCGAAGGGCTTTAACCGTGGTGTTTTTTTATCACCTTAAATGGGGGGAATCCTAATCCTGTGAGATCTCCCAGGTCTATGCATGAAGCTAGGTTAAACCTTTTTCCAAGAGAGAGCGTGTTTTGGGTGAAAAACAACAACTCAATTGAACCATTTTAAGCGCTTGATCGAGCAATATTTGAAACCTCGATCGAGTTTTTTGAGGGCTTACACAATGTAACCCGAGGTTATCTAGGAACTCAATCGAGCCATGTTTTTGAAAATTCCCTCCAATACAACCTAGGCATGGAATTAAAAAAGGTGGCTCAATCGATCCCTGAAGCCCGATCGAGTTATGGGATTGATCGAACCTCAAAGCTAGATCGAGCTTTAAAGCTAGATCGAGCCTTTATTTAACCATGTCAAGGGCTCAACCGAGGGTTTCTTAAACCATCGGTTGAGCTATTTGAATTTCAAAATCAAGCGCTCGATCGAGCTCCTAAGGTCCTAAAAATCACAAGTTTTAACAACCATTCTGCAGATTTCTCTGCAACCCCATTTTGTACCGTAACGGACTTAGGGCAGAAATTGTCCTTAAGTTGCAGAGCTAATCATGATGGATTCATGAAAGAATCCTCTATCCAATGGCATATGAGTTTGACACTTTCGAATTGATATGATATTCATCTAATTTCTTTTAAACATAATGCTTAAAATAATTTCAAAGGGGGAAGTAGTATTATACACAACGAAAAAATTTCAAAAAATACCACTATCTTTGTTTACAATTCCTCTTCGAAAGGGTACTCTTGGTTTATCAATTTATTTAAAGAGTTAAAAAAAATCTTACATGAACGCGTGTCTCCAAAATGCAATTCAAATATTATTTCGCCAACTTCGAAAAATAATAAAAAAATATAATTTTGCATAAAAAATTAATTTTTTAATACGAAAAATATATCATGCTCATATATATAAATATGATATATAAAAATTACACATTTTAGACTAACTTATGCTACGTGAACACACACATACCTCTTAAGATGTGCAAAAAATTGGAAGGACAAGTATTACATTTAATGGAAAATTGAGGGATTATACGATAGTAAATTTTTTTCACAAAATATTCATTACGACAACAACATAATTCTCCACGTATTGTCTTTTTACTTTGAATCAATGTTCAGAATGCTTATATGAATTTTGAGGGCTTCAATTCGATAAAAAAGGAAAAACTTGAAATTTCATTACCACATTTTGCCCAAAAGTGTAAACCCATCTTCATTCATTCATCGTCCCCTATTGAATTTTCGCTTGAGGGAGGGCACTACTCGGGAAACACTGATTTTGGTAGTGTGGTCTCGTTTTCCTATTCCACATTTTTCACTCCCCTCTGCACATTACACGTCCTATTTCATCATTTTCCATCTCTAGGTCCACAAGGCACTGGCGCAACCTCTATCGTTGTCCATATGTTTCGGTTGGGCCTGGAAATGTTTCCCCGGAGGTTGATGCAACTAAAAGAACATTAAAAGAATACCATGGCCGCAAGGAAGAAACAAAAGAAAAAGAATGTTATAAAATGCAAAGGATGCACGGGACATTTAATATGCAATATGGGCAAAAGCCAAACATGAGCTCTACCCCTTTATCACGGTCATCACCTTGGTTCCTATGGCCCCATGAGTGCCCCCACATCATTAAAGAACCCAGGCATGCCCCAACCCCTGGTGATCGATGCGCTGCCCCACCTTAAGGGGGGTAATAACCACTTCACATGATACATAACATGCTCTCATTTCTTCAAGCCTTGAGCAATAATACAAAAAGAAACCAAGAATAGTCAAAAGGAAAATAAAGAAGAGTGGAAAAACAAAGACCAACGTAACTCATGTATCCACAATTGCTCCCTCCTAAATCTATACACCCAATATGTGGACATCCCTCATCATTACCACCCTTGAATCCATGGCATTTGGCCTTGAGACTTTGTGTCCCCATCCATTCATCATCATTCACTTGACAACTATCAATTGAAGGATGTACCAAGGACCTATATTTCCCCTTAAGGACTAGGAACACCTAATAGTGTTGTTTATTAACCACTCCTACCTAGGGAGGTAACACTACTTTGAGATTAAAGCACCAAATTTGGAAAGGAAGCCCCATATGAAGTCTTAGTTTCTCTTTATTAACAAACTTGGTTCACTTAGATGCACTAATGAATTATTGTATCTGATGGTGAGGATGCAACACTGAACATTATATGTAATTGGCAGGTGGTTTCATCATGGGTTGGGCAACTTAATTGGGGCCCAACTCCACCAGAGGATCATATTGACACCCCTTCGGGTGAAGCGTTGAGAGCCATGGGACTCCCATCATGTGCAGAGCATCATTTCACGCCATGGGAACTTCCAGTACCCTTGGCAGTTTGCTTATTGCCTCACATTTATCCATGAGATGATGCACTTAGACCAATGTGCCCTAGACGACTTGGCATTTACCACGTGGTGTGGCAACTAATCCAAGGCCTAGAGTAGGTTTGTTTCACCCTTGAGACATGGGAGAGAATGCATCATTGTCACAACTCTTAGTATTAGAGCATTTATAGGCTATTCTATCACCAAGAAACCCATGAAACCAATTTTTGAAAGTTACTAGGTTGCCAATTGCATACGTTACTCATGATATGACATGTAATGAGTGTTCCTAGAGGTGAAATAATGTTTTTTCTCCATAAAACTCCATAATTCTTGAGTTGGTAATTGTTGAGTGTTGGTACCTAAAGCATCAATTCCTGACCTCCTTAAGGAAAATTTTAGCTAATATAAAGCATCTAGGACTCCATATGCCAAAAGGACAAGGCATTGGTCCAAGCCTTTGGTGATCAAACTCAAATATTCTCTATAAATTTCCACTTCTAAATTTCAGTGCCCTAAACTAGGTCGAGTAGGCTAGGGCATAGAGTGAATTGCATTAGAGAGTGAATTGGTGGATTCCAAGAAAATATGCATCAAGCTTAGGATCTTATCTACAAGTCCTCAAAATTTTGCAAGCATCCAATTGGTTTTCATCCATAAAATCTCTTGCCCTGAGTGTACCCTAAAATCATGTGCAAGACAATAGAAATTTTTTTGTAAACAACACTAAAAGAAAACACACCACACAAATTTTAGAAACACTGCTGAGCCATTTTATTAAATTATGAACTGCATGGAGTACATATAGCAAGGAATAAGTACACCTGGGCGTGCATAATCAAGCTGAAGAAAACCGAGGTGAGAGAGATGCCTCCAATAGTTGAAGACTTCAATCCCAAATGGCTTCTATGCAAACCCAGAAAATGGCAAGTGCTACTACCTGAAAATGTTATGAATCTCCCTCTATAGTGTCCAAAATCGCCTGAAAATATAGTCGTAGCCTCCCCCAAAAATACTCAACCAAACCCTGAAGGAATTTGCCTTAACTTTAAGTAACCATCTGACCCACAAAATAATGTGAGTTGCCCAGTGAGACAAGCACAATGCACTCATGGAAAATCGTTGGAAAGGCCCAACAAATGTGACCAAGAATTCTCCCCCAACTTTTGGAAATTTCTTCCCAAATTTATCTCTCAACCCCAACCTTCCTCACAGCAAAATTCCATGACTCTAATCCCTTGCAAATTTTCCTAGTGTAATCCCTGTGCAAGCCGTAGGAAATTTTCCCATGTGGAATTCCCTTGTAATATCCCCAAATTAGTCGTTAGCTAATTGGGATATTAACTTTTATTAATTTTGGCAAATCCTAATGTTGGGCGAAAATAAAATCGGTAGGGGACCCACAATTAATAATTAGGCCAAATAAAGTCTTTTCCTAAAATCCATAAGAGAAAATTACGGCTCTAGTGGTGGGGTCGAGTTGGCCTTAGGTGGCAGTGTAGAAGAGGCACGAAAAGGACAACATGGGATTCGCTAAAGGAAGGCAGCACGTGATTGGCCAAGGAGAGGCATTGCAAGCCAAGGTGGGACCCAAGGAATACGTTGGGCCTCAATGGACAAAGGGAAGAAGGGAAGGCTCATTTGGGAATTCATTCATTTATCTTATTTCTCTTGGTCATTTTCACTGAAGCACACTTGCGCCGGAGAGCCAAGCCTGCTGTGTTTTTTAGCACATGAGATCTTCAAGCGGAGATCTAAACCTCCACCTCGAGGGACTTCGACTACCCACTTAGGAGAGGAGTTCTGCATTTTGGTGAGGGAATTGCACAATAGCAACAAAAGGAAGAGAGTAGCCCCTTCAGGACTGCGAAGAGGTAGAGTAAACTGCATAGTGATTGCGCAGTTCAGTTCGGTGTGGGTGTCGGGGGTGTGGAGAGCAGTGGACTTTCAATAGGAGATTTGGAGGGGACGTTAGCCACCTCCTACTAGGGATTTTGGTAGCTCTTCGGAGTCATTTTGCAGCAGATTCATCCAGAAATTCGATTTACTCAGTAGCGTAGTGAGCCAAGCCCTAGAGGGCCAAATTCCGAATTAAAGCTTTAGGCGATCTCTTTCTGGGATTTTCTGGGTTTATTGAGGAGAAGCCAAGATTAATTCGGAAGAATTTTCTTGGCAGGTTTAAGGCTTCAAACAAAGATCCTAATGCAGTTAGCAGCTACAGTAGCTAGAGGAAATTGAGCCGACATTCTGGGGTCAACATCTGGCCAGTTCCTTTGCAGGTCTTTGTGGGTTTTGTGAGTAGAGTGTCGGGTTAAAATCCCTGAATTTTCTGAGCAAAGGAAGCAACTAAACTAGCAGTCTGAAGTCAGGCAACAACAGCATTTCTAGACTATGTAGCGCAGAGATTGAGCCACGCAAAGGCATTTTCAGCCAAAGTTTTTGCTTGGGTTTGAGTTGTTCTTCAAGCCTGCCTTGAGGAGGCCCGGGTGCAAACTTTCTAGCACCTCAATTGTAACTCTTTCCTAATATATTAATAAAATGGCTCAGCAGTGATTTTGTCTCCAGTTTGTGTGTTTTAATGGTGTTTGCATTTTTGTTGTAGTTACTTGTCTATTTGCACTTTTTTTATTGTTAATCCCCATTTGGGATATTACAGTGGTATCAGAGCTTCCTTCTTGGCTCAATCGTGGGATCCTTTTTTATGAACAAGTAGGGTAGGCAAAACCTTACCCACCAAAGGCCATAGAGGTGGCAAATATGGGGGAGTCAAGGAGCAAAGGGGAAGCAGCATTTGGTAGCATCTTTAAGGCCCTAAATGAGTTAGCCAAAGGAAAAAAGGGAATGTCGAAAAGACTCAAGCAAGAGAATAGGAATGAGATCATCCATCATGAATCCCTAGTTGGGGAGACTTCAAGTGTCTCACAACAGTGTGACAACCCTTTACCAGCCACTTACTCGCTAGCCTTCTGTAGGCCAACTAGGACCACGTTGCCTACATTTTTACCTTTAGTCCCGAGTGAGCAAGGTAGGCGACATGATCATATACCCTTGGGAGATTATTTCCGAGAATGGCAGTCCATGGGGGAAAACTTCAGAGTAGCTTTGTCCTTCAGAGATTACTGCCAACTCAGGCAAGATGTAAAAGCAAGAACGGTGGGGACTCTAGCACGCAGAGCTCAAAATTGGAGCGTACCATTGCGAAGATACCTTTCTCCAAGTATGATGAATCCACCGAGTGCATGACTCAAGATCAAGAGGGAAGTTTGGATAACTTTTTCCAGCTTAACTGAAAAACAGAGGGGGAAGCCATCAAAATGGCTACCTCCCACTTGGAGGATGAGGCCACACAGGATCATGGGGAGCAAGTGGATACACCCAGTATGATGCAGGCGTCATCCGTTTTGGAGACTTCCTTGACTGTGTCACTTGACATCTTAGAGGAGAGAGTAGACCCTACCCTAGTAATGCCATCCGTTGAGGTGATGACCAAGGACGTGTCCGAGTTTGGGGGTGATAACCGCATGCAGCGAATGGGTGAGGTGCTAGGAGATCTATCCACCCTTGATGAGACGCTAGGATATACAGTGGTATTGGGCGATGCTCGCACACGGCAATGCCATCAACTACGGCCCAACCTTCTAGCTTTGAAAGAGAAAGCCACATCAATACGAGAGGCTATTCTGCTGCAGAATGAGGAGCTGGAGGGCATAAGAGTGGTTCGTGTTGAGTCAGCGACCAAGGTCACCCACATTCAGGATCAGTTGGATTCCCTAATGGAACAGCTAGAGGGCACATTGGAGTGTCAGAGAAACCCCCTTCAGGCATACATAGACGGGGCTAGCAACCCTGTTCGGTCACCTCGTCCCATTGGAAAGAGAGAGACGAATCCACTTAGTCAAAGCTTGTATCCTGACCTGGTGTAATATTCCCAATTAGCAGCAGCTAATTGGTAATATTAATTTTTGGCCAATTTACTTTATAAAGTTAAAGTTAGTATTAAAGTTGGTTGGGAGACATTCAACCTACACTTAGGAAATAAAACACTTCCTAAAGTCACTTGAGCACATTTAATTAACAACATGGGGCCCAGAGGGTCGAAGTGACAGCGTGTGGACAGTGGCAGCGTGGGCAACGTGGGTCCAAGGCAGCGCAAAGAGGGATGGACAGCATGGCCATGAGGGACATCGCTATTTTGGTTGGGCCTAGGGGAGAGAAAGGCACTCCAAGCATAAAGAGGGGGAGAGGCTCTTCATTTGCTCATTCGATTATGCATATTTGTTTTGTCTATTGACATTGAGCATGCTTTTGCTGTTGAGAAAAGTCTACAAGTGTTCTTTAGCACACCAAGTGACTCCGAGCAGACATCCGAACCTCAGCCCCGGGGGACTTCGAGTGCCTGCTCAGGAGAGGAGTTCTATCATTTGATTTTCAGGTGGGAGCCATAGCATCTTCAGCAGGGATTACACACTTGCTTGGGCAATGCAGTCTTAAGGAGAGACCATGCAGTTCTTGGAGGACGTAGTGCCGAGAGCTAAGATTTATTAAGGGATTTAGCCCGGGATAGTGAGAAAGGATCAACCCTTAGCTATTCCATCATTTTGGCAGAGGAGGAGGCCACCATTTGCAGAGACACCTTCAAGGCCAGCATATTCCATTGGGACAACGTGATTTCTCTAGGGAGGTGATTTTCCGGGGTCATCCACTCCGGAAACCCTTTCTGGGCTATTCTGGGTATTGAGTGAGGAGCTCATTCCCAAAGTCCAATATTTTTCTAAGCAGGGGAATAGCCCCAAAGAGTCATCTTATTTCGGTAGCAGCAGCAGTCCGACAGTAGCAGCATCAGCATCTTGGAGATAACGCAGTCATTGATAGAGCAGCGATTTCGGGAGTATTTCTAAGAATATCTCTAGCTTTCCTTGTGCAAGCCAATGTGCCATCATTCTGATCACCTTTTGTACTCATTTCACTTTCAGTTATATAACAAAATGGCTCCACGTTCTCCATGTTTTGCATTCTATGTATGATGTCTCTCTATTTGCTATAGTTTCATGTTTATGTTGCTTTATATTACTGTTTATTTCTACTTGGAATATTACAGTGGTATCAGAGCTCATAGACTTGAATCAGCCTATGGAGCAGATTGTCTATGACACCTACAAGTAAAACATACATCACTTATCGGGGAAGGAGGTATAAGGACCAAGAGAGGCAGCTTGGGGCCACTTTCGAAGAAAGTGACCGCATTCCGTAATGCACACAGAAGAGGAAGAACCAATGGAAGAGGAGAAAGATGAAGCAAAGGAGTTCAGGGAACTTCTCCTAAAGTTTGTGCAGGAGTTGTCGAGGAGGTTAGAGGAGATGGGACAAAAGTTCACCGCAGACCAGAGATAGCGTGAAACCCTAAGGGGTTTCCACACCAGAGAAGCATCCGGCACATCCCATCACTTGCAGGAGCACCTCACAACACAGCAGATGGCATCACTGACTCCCCCACATTCCACGATGCCCACATTTCTAGCTACAGGCACGGGGGTGGGAGCACCTCAGGAACCGGAACTGGTTCACATGGGGGATTATTTTGCCAAGTATCAGTTCTACAAGCGAGAGTTTGGTAAGGCTCTCACTTTCCATGACTTTTTGCAACTCAGGAAGGACAGCAGACCCCGCAACCAGAACATTGGGCCCAGATACTCACGGGATGGGGATGTACAGCGTACAGTGGGCAAATTTTACCTGCCAACATTTGATGAATCCTCCGAGTGTTCGACAAAGGCTTGGATGGAGAAGTTGGATATTTACTTCCAGCTCAATCAGATGGCAGAGGGAGAGGCCATCAAGGTGGCAGCGCTGCACCTGGAGGGCGAGGCCCATGATTGGTGGTTCCACGGGATGGCCACGCTGGGGCACTCAAGGGTGACAGCTTATGCAGAGTTTACACGAAGGCTGATAGAACGGTTTGATCGGAGGGATCCGGAGGAGCACTTTGTTGAGCTGACTAAGCTCAAGCAGACCGGGAGTCCGGACACATAGATTTCTGAGTTTTTGAGACTCTCCTTGATGGTACCTGACTTGTCTTCGACCAGGATGATTTACATGTTCATTGATGGGTTGGAAAAACCTCTTCGAGGGTTAGTTATATCGACAAGGCCAACTACACTTCATGATACAGTTGGGAGGACCAGGGATTTGCAGAATGCCCTACCCAGGACCAGAGCTCCTTTCCCCCAGAGACCGGCATTTCAGCCGAAGGGGAAGGACACAAGGGTTTCGCCTCCAAAGAGGAACCAAAGCTGAGGGCCTTTGGATGATGAGACCCGGAGAGATTTGAGACAGAAGAAGCTATGCTTCACATGCCAAGAGCCATGGGCAAAGGGACATCGTTGTGCCGCGGGGAAGGCACACTATATCGAGGTTTTCTCCGACAGTGACGGGGAAGGGGATGAGTATGAGGAGATGGAGGCAGGAGGCAGCAGTGTGGTACAGAGAGGAGATCATCCACCACCTCCACCACTAGGAGGAGGGGCAGCGTTTGCACCTACCGGGGGAATCCTTGCCTCTTTGCAAGGGGTTCCCAAATACTTGACACTGCGTGTCCGAGGTACTGTGCAGGGACAACGTGTTTCAGTATTAGTGGAAAGTGGGGCTACCCACAATTTTATTGATGCATAGTTGGTAGAGCGGAGGAGCATACCGATGAAGAGCTTCGATGGGGTTTCAGTACTGGTTCCATGTGCCAGAACCATGCAGTGTGCCAGATATGTCCCAGCCTTGGCAGTGACTATGGGGACTTACGCTTTGACAGAACATTTCTTTGTGGTGGACATTCCAGACACCAACGTGATACAGGCAGTGCAGTGGTTAATCACGCTGGGGAACGTCACCACAGATTGGGAGACCTTGGAGATGGAGTGGACAGAGAAGAAGACCGGGAAGCACGAGATGATTCGGGGCATGCACACTTATCCGCCACAGACAGTTTCGGCACACCAGATGGAGGCATACTTCCGAAAGGGAGACATAGAGTGGGAAGTAGAGATGCATGTTTCGGAGGCAGGGTCTACAGGGCAGGTCGTACACCCATAAGTGCAATCTATCTTAGACAGATATGCCATAGTTTTCGGAGATATACCACTAGGGCAGCCACCAGATCAAGGGTTTAAGCACACCATATAGCTGGAGCAGGGCATCTAACCGATGATTACAACACCTTATAGGCATCCTAAGGCCTACAGGGATGAGATTGAGAGGGCCATACATGAGCTCTTAGCACTGGGGCACATCCATCCTAGCACTAGCCCATTTGCTTCTTCTGTTGTACTAGTGAAGAAGAAGGATGGCACACTAAGGATGTGCATTGACTATCAGGCTCTCAACTAAAATACTATGAAGAGCTGATACCCCATCCCACAGATTGATGAGTTGATGGATGAGTTGAGGGGATTGAAGAGGGTACCACCAGATTCACGTGAGGGACCAGCATGTTCCCAAGACCGCTTTGAGATGTCACTACGGTCACTTCGAGTTTTTGGTGATGCCCTTTGGGCTAACCAATGCACTAGCCACCTTCTAGTCCTGCATGAACCACATCTCCTGTGCTCAACTGAGGAAGTTTGTGCTGGTATTCAATGAGGTCCACTGCTTTCGTCCTATCCAATGCCTTTGCGATTTGTGAAAATACTGATACCGGGGGTGTTGTTTCCACTCGGTAATTGGTTATGGCTCTCTAATTCTGTATTTGGATCTTAATATAAACGAGGCAGTAGAGGCCCTGCTTGGAAGTAAGCTATGGGCTTTATGCTTTTATTGCTATTGCTATGGGCTTCTCCCGTGATCCACACGATCTAGGATTGACTGCTGTGGGTCCAGTTCTTGGGCGGGTCACTTAGTAGCCTGTTTTGCGCTATGCCTGTTTTGCATAATGCATCGACTAACATCTAACTCTCAAATTGGTGGGGATGCTGCTACCTTTACATATGTTAGCACGTAGCTTAATAGCTTGGCTTTGAACCGGGAAGCTGGAATACGTGATAAATGTCTTGATATACAGCCGGATGTGGGAGGAGCACTTGCAGCACATTGAGGCTGTGTTGCGCATATTACAGCAGCATTTCTATGCTAAGCTCTCCAAGTGCGAGTTTGGATTGACGGAGATGCTCTATTTGGGGCATATCATTAGTGTGGACGAAGTGAGGGTCCACGAGGAGAAGATCTGGGCCATCCGGGATTGGCTAGAGCCAAAGAAGGTGACGAAGCTTCGGGGGTTTGTAGGCATCTACACCTACTACTAGAAGTTTGTCAAGTGATTTTTCCAACTTGCTGCACCCCTCACAGATCTTACAAAGAAGGGGGCATTCAATTGGACAGACACAGCGCAGAGGGCCTTTAACAGGGTCAAGGAGGTGATGAGCAACTGCCCAGTTCTTGTGTTGTTGGATTTCACACAACCTTTCATCCTTGAGTGTGATGCATCAGGAGAGGGGTTAGGCATAGTTTTGATGCAAGGGGGATATCCCATAGCTTTCGAGAGTGGGAAGCTATTGCCACATGAGAGCTTGTATCCCATATACGACAAGGAAATGTTGACTATTATGCATGCACTAGCCAAGTTTCCGTAGTACTTGGTGGGGAACAAATTCAGGGTGAGGACTAACCACAACAGCCTTCGGTTCTTTTTAGAGCAGAGGCAGTTGCAGGAAAGGCAGCAGAAGTGGGTTAACAAGATCGAGGAATACGATTTTGACATTGAGTATGTCAAGGGGAAGAACAACGTGGTGGTTGATGCGCTCTCACGCAGACTGGCAGCGTTGTCCCTGATGAGTTTAGACATAGATTGGAGGGCTCAATTGCTGGTAGAGTACTCCAAAGACCGTTTTGCTTATGAGATCTTGGATGGACAAGTCACGGATGACAGATAGAGGGTGATGGATGAGGTGATATACTTCAGAGATCGGATCTTCTTAACTGGGGGCTCTCAGCTCAAGGAGAAGGTGTTGTGTGCCTCACATGACTAACCACTATCAAGCCACCAGGGGTTCACCAAAACCTACAGGGCCATCAGGGAGAGGTTCTCTTGGAAGGGCCTCAAGGAGGACGTACTCTGTCATGTCAGGGAGTTCAAAGTATGTGAATGGAACAAAGGGGAGATGAGCCATCCAACAGGGTTACTATAGCCTCTTAACATTCCAGAGGGGAAATGGGAAAGCATATCGATGGATTTCAACACAGGGTTGCCCGCGGTGCAAGGCAAGGACTGCATCTTTCTAGTCGTTGATCAGCTGACAAAGTACGCACACTTGTTTGCCATATCAGCATGGTACACAGCAGCTCAAGTGGCGGATGTTTTCAAGTTGTATGGTCATCCAAAGACCATTGTTAGTGATCGAGACAGCCGTTTCATGGGCGTATTTTGGCAAAAGCTCTTTCGTTTGGTGGGTACAGACTTGACTCTGAGCACTAGTTACCACCCTCAAACAGACGGGAAGAGGGAGATAGTGAACAAGTGGCTGGAAGGCTACCTGTGAAACTATGTTACAGGGCAACAAAGGGCATGGTTACGATAGTTGCACTTGGGGGAGTACTGCTACAACACTACTTTCCACACCTCCATTGGTGTGTCTCCATTTTACGCTTTATATGGATATCATGCTTTGTCTTTTGCTGACGTGATGTTTGGTGCTAGTAAGGCCCCCAGGGCCAAAGACTGGATCCAAGAGAGTCAGGATATACACCAGGTCATCAAGGACAACTTAGCTACAGCACATAACCAGCAAAAACTGTATGCTGACAGATGACGAGTTGAGAGGCAGTTTGAGGTAGGGGACCTTGTCTACCTACGGCTTCAGCCATACCGGCAGTCCACACTGAAGTAGAAAGGGGCCGAGAAGCTCAAGCCCCACTTCTATGGACCATATAGGGTGATACGCAGGATCAGGGAGGTTGCATATGAGTTGGAGTTACCCACAGGTAGTAGGATCCATAACATCTTCCATGTATCTTGCCTGAAAAAGGCATTGGGGCAGTAGATGACTACAACAGAGGAGCTTCCACCAATAGATGATGAGGGGCATTTGGTGCTACAGTGAGAGGCCATCATAGACACCGGAGAGAGGCAGCTGCTAGCGAAATGTCCTATTTTTCCACACTAGAAACACTTGATCTTGAATAGATCATGCTTCCTCTTCCCTTGCTGCCTCTTAGATGCCAAGGCCGCATCATCTTCATCTTCCTTCTGCACCTTACTGGATCTTGTATTGTACTGATTCTTGGTGAATCTGTGTAGTTCTTGACGTAAGATTGCCCTCAAGTTGTCCCAATTGGGAAGGTTTGCTCTGCTGAAGACACTTTGGACAAACGTTTCCCACTCTTCTGTGACCGCATTGACTGCAGTCCTTACCATCAAATAATCCTCCACCTTTGCTCCCATGGCAGACAACTGATCTCTGATCGTCTATAATCTAAAGAGGAAGTGCTCTTTTTCTTCTCCCTCGGTCATCATGAATGATCGCACCTGATTCTCCAAAAGCATCTTCCTCTAGACGGACTTCCCCTCATATAGGGTTTGTTAAGGCCTTTCACATCTCATGGGTCGTTTTCTTCTCAGTTATGTGTGGAACAATATGGTCCTTAACCCGATCCATTATGAAGTGTTTGGCATGTGTCGCAGCCTCATTGTGCTTTGCTAAGAGAAAAACGTCGGTTGGTGTGGCCAGGACCTTTTCTACATGGTCCCTTAAACCGTATGCCTCCATGATTACCAGGATTTTGGCCTTCCAGACTGCAAAGTTGGATAGCCCATCCAACCTATCCTCATCACATAGTCCGTGAGGTGCCCTCTGTTCAACAAATCTGTCGAAACTCCTCCTCTCTATGCTAGAGATCTAGATCTAGGGTCCTTGGCGAAATAGGCACCCCTTGCTCTCTTTAACAATGATTTCCTCTCTTGGAAATCCACCAAATCAACAACGAAACAGCGCTCTTTGATCCACTGATCAATCTGCAGATTTCTTTAGCTAGAAACCCACCAAGAAGTTGATCTCCTCCCGCTCTTGTCACTAGTGCTTAGGCTATATTATGAATCTTCATAAATTTAACACCAATAGCACCTTCTGAAGTTCTGCAGCTCTGCTTCTGGCACTTCTAAATCAGAGAGCTTCATATCTACCTCACCCTAGTTGGCCTCTATGTGAGCAGACAGTCCCAACGCTGCCTCCGCGCAATAAGTACATGTGCCTATGTGGAAGATTAAAAGAAAGCTTGATCCGTGTTACTTAAGACAATTTCATCACATGTTTTAATTAATTACCTTTAATAATTTAATTTTCCTGAGTTAGACTTTGGGTCCACAATTGAAATTATTAATTAATTAATTATCTCCCAAACCGGATGAAATTTCCCAAATCCCTTTCTAGGTCTTAGAGATCTCATGTACTCTAGTCCCTCCACAAATTTTGGGAGCTAGAGCACATATGATGCTACCCAAAAACTCAAGAAAACTCAACACGAAGAACGAATTGGTGATAAGACGTCCTCCACAAGATCCCTCTCATTTTTGAGAAGTTGAGTTCTAACTTTCTCATAATTGGGCCTCATGTACCCTTGAGGACCTTTGTTAACTTCCCTTATCATATCTTGCCAATAAGGAGAGCGAACCACATTGAATGGGATACCACATGCATAGATGCACCTAGCCACTCTGGAATCAACTTCTTGTCTTGCTTACACATTCACCAATTTAGCAATTCTTCTATCTTGAACTGTACCGGATGCCCCTCCGGATGGTGGTTGTTCTAGTTGTTGAGTAGTTCTCCTCTTCCTTGATTCAGCTACAATCCTTGGCTCAATGTTTATTGGAGCTTTAGTAGTAGCTTGACTAAGATCATCATGCCTTCTTTTAATTCCATCTGCCTAATCTTGCTCTCTTTGATATTTCTTCCTAGCCATAGGGTCTGATGTTTTTGTGCAACCTCCAATCCCCTATCCTACTCCATTCAAAAGATGTGTCTTCACTCTTGGGTAAGAGCCTTTGTAAGAATTACCGCAAAGATTACATCGCCATTCCCATGAGCCACCACCTCCACATCTTTGAAGCTTCTCAACATGCCTCCCAAGAGGATAATATTCAGCGCTTCAGTTGGCCTTAGGGTTTGAACTTGCACCTTGGATGGAGCCTGTTAGGGTCCTATAAATATAGGATTCATAATTTTGAATTGACTCTATTAAAATCTTGAAATTTTGTACATACCTTTGCTTTCTGCAAATGTATTCCCAAATTAAAAAATGAAAAGAGGGTATGTCCTAAAAGAACAATCAAAGGACAAAAAGAAACGAAGATCAAAAGAATATTAAATATGAACACTATCAAAAATAGATCATGAAAGTGTTGCAAGTTCAAATGCCACTACTTTAGTTTACTTTTTGCAAATCAGATTGTGTGCAGCTTGTTAAAAGGCCACAATCCATGATAATCAAATAGCTCAAACTCGATTATTCATGCTTTAAATTTCATGTTGATAGATAGAGAATAAATATCTAGCCAAACAATTTAATTTTGGCATATCAATAGTTAAAATAGAGAATAATAAGGAGTTCAACAGTTTAATCTGAGCCCTTGGATGAAATAAGGTTAGAATTAGATAGTTTCATGTTTTAAAAGAAAAATGAATAAGGGTTTGCAAGCTCAAATGCACCCATGTAAATGAAAAAAAAATGTTAAGGTAGTTCATGGGTAAACAAAAGCAGTTTCACAAGGCATAGATAAACAACATTTGGTATATTACTAATTTCCCTCCCCACAATGTGTTCCAGTACTAAATACTTCAGTCATAAAGACTCAGAGCATTTCTCTGACTTTTGGTGGGATCGGACCCACGTCTTAATGACTAATTGGCACCAAGGTATTGGATTCCACCTCATTGAAACCCTTCCCCTTCATAAAAAACCCTTTTCCCTTAACATCACTCATTTTACCCTACTAAAACCCCTTTTCCTAAGTTAAAACACATTTTACTTAAAAAAAGTAAAAACCCCTTAACTAATTCCCCTTTATTCCAAAATACCCAAAAAATCCAATAAGATAGTTTCATGTTTTAAAAGAAAAATGAATAAGGGTTTGCAAGCTCAAATGCACACATGTAAATGAAAAAAAAATGTTAAGGTAGTTCATGGGTAAACAAAAGCAGTTTCACAAGGCATAGATAAACAACATTTGGTATATTACTAATTTCCCTCCCCACAATGTGTTCCAGTACTAAATACTTCAGTCATAAAGACTCAGAGCATTTCTCTGACTTTTGGTGGGATCGGACCCACGTCTTAATGACTAATTGGCACCAAGGTATTGGATTCCACCTCATTGAAACCCTTCCCCTTCATAAAAAACCCTTTTCCCTTAACATCACTCATTTTACCCTACTAAAACCCCTTTTCCTAAGTTAAAACACATTTTACTTAAAAAAAGTAAAAACCCCTTAACTAATTCCCCTTTATTCCAAAATACCCAAAAAATCCAAAAATAGTTTTATCCTAAGTATAAATGCTAAAATGATTATGTATCAAGAATCACAATGAAGAAATCTACCCCTGACCTCATATTTTACACTATGCTTAATGTATTTTTTCATTCTCGCAGATACATTTCATCGTTAACATGCTAACCTAATGTATTAATTCCTTAATATATACATTTCACCTGTATTTATATAAATCCCGCATATATTACATATCCCAACCCATATTTTAATTTTAACCCATAATTGTAATTCCTCACGTGTTATATAAATCCCTTATCCCATAGGTTAAAAATGTTAATACATTAACCTCCGCCAATAATATACCCCGACTATGTATTAAAACTTTAACTTTAATACATAAATCAACCCCCGCACCATTGAAATCCTGGGCCCCATGCCTTTTGACCAGCAACTCAATCGCATCATCCGCTCCGTCCGATCTCCATGACTCAGATCTAATAGCGGCTATTCATTATCACACATCCAAAAGCACAATGGATAACCAACCCCAAACCTTGTGAAAAACGTTGTTTTCAAAGTTTCTCTCTCCGCTACGTGGCCTATTTCTATTTGATCGCACCAATTGAACTAATACCGCTTACCACCAATAAGCCATGCGAAAACCGCCTGGTGGTTTCTCCCTCCCCCGCGCCAAAACTACTCATTCATTTGATAAGACTGTCATTCAATTGCATTCAATGTTAAATAAAAACATATATAAGCCGCCCTTTCACAACATTTTACACCATTTTCTGTTATAAATCTGCATATAACGAACATTTCAGCCCCAAAAACGCTACCAACTCCGATTTAAAGCCTAAATCAAACAGAAATCCAACCAATTCGACTACTACAAACATTGAAGAAGACATCCGAGCACTATAAGGACCAACAAAAGCTTCTAAAATCTTTATGCAACCCCAGCGACCCTACTGCACATTAAAACTTCAGTTTTCCCAGGTTAGTAGCAAAAGGAGAATTGGGTTAAACAGTTTAATACTAGTTAAAACTATTTACTCCTAAAAAAATTACGAGGAAATGAATTTTAATGATGTTCCTTAACAAAAGATTCCAGGCAGCAGAACAGAAAGAAATCATTTACGCAAAGAGAGATAAATTTGCACAGTGAATGGTAAAAGCAGTGTTGCGAACATCTCGATAACATCCCGATTTTATCTTGAAATCACAATTTTTGGCCTAACTGATGTTTGCCAATTTTTAAAGATATTTTTTATGGTATCTTAATTTTTCTGATGTTTGCCGATTTTTTACCAATATTTTCCCGATTTTTTTGATTTTTTGGTTTTCTAGACCCTTGCCGATTTTATCCCGATGCCGATGTCCGCAACATTGGGTAAAAGTGAAATAAGAATTCACAGTGACAGTGAAAACAGAACAATCAAAGAGCATCAGAGTTAAAGTGTATCAGATAAAAGTCAGAGTGAAGTCAAATCAGAGAAAATAGAGCAGTCAAAATAAAACAGTAAAAGTAAACACGGAGACAGTAATGGTTCAACACAGATGAAAACACTTTTACCAGCAACAATGAAGTTTATCTGAAGTAAAAAAAAAACAGTTAAAAGAACAAAAAGGTTAAAAGATGAAAACAGAGCAGGAACATTTTCCAGAAATTTCTTGTTTAAGTCATAGTTTTGCAGAATCTATTGTGGCCAATCTAAGATGAATTTTAAAAAACTGGAGGAGGTTTATGTTCCGAAGAAGCAAATCTACAAAAACCTATCTCACTGTTTACACAGCTATTACAGAATCACAAATACATGCTCATCTTCACAGCCTATTTTTCGGACTGTGCAATGTTCTGTTTTACACATATTTTTGCAAAGCCTATTATGAACAATTGGGGCGGAATTTTAGGAAACTGAGAGAGGTTTATCTCGAAAACATATTTATCTACAATAACCTCTTTCACTTTTTACATGTCTATCTTGGATTGAGATATAAAAAGGTATCACTGGTCCCTAATTTTGTAGAATTTCTGGAGCAAAACACACAAAGGAAGGAGATAGTTAGTGACTTGGAAGCCTCATCATCAACTAAAAGTTGATACCAAATTCGAATTCCTCTTCTTTGTCACCATCAATCCATAAATATAATGCTAAATAGATTCATTAGTTTTGAGTGTCCTTTATTTAAGTTCTATTTATGTAAAACAATTTGAGATATTTGTAAACCAATCTTGATATTTTTTCTAGATAATCTAGTTTAGAATTTGTATAAATACTTCATCATTTGAAGTATTGAGGGTGGATTAATTGCTGAACATTTCTGTAGTCATATTTTCTGAATCTGAAGGGTTTTTTGTATCAAGTTCAAGTCAACAGAGTGGACCACAGGAAATAAAGCATCATATTACAGGATTCATGTGTTGGGCCACTGCAGTGAAGTATTTCACTTGTCATTTTGTCAATTTTCTTATGTTTTCGCTCTGTTCATGAATGTGTTATAAGTTTTAATTGAAATCTGGAAATGTTATTTCAAAATTTGTTAAAAGCACTCTGTTATTGACTGATTTTCATGTAAATGTTTTCTGCTGATATCCAAACTAAGGAACCCTTAATTGCTCCATGATTTCGATTGACCTCTGCCTTTTTACTCCTTATCCAAATTTAAGAACCCTTAATTTCTCTCTATCCCGATCAAAACCATTTCACCATTAGCCTTTGAAGATCTGAAGTGACTCTGCTATCTTGCCCTGTGAAAATTTGCCTTTAAACCTTGACCCTGATCTATCTGCTTGACACATTGACTCTATTTGCCCAATGGGATATACATTTATAGCTATCCATGTAAGTAAGTGATTTTCCCACCAAACCAAATCAAAACCCCAAAACCAATTTGCCCTATATAACTAGCCTAAAATCAAATATAATCAACAAAGTTAAATCTTATAGAGAGAACCCTCTTTGAGCATTAGGAAAGCTAGATCCTAAAGCTTAAAAGTAGGTTTGTGGTTACCTCGGTGAGTTCTTTCTTTAACCTTGGGAAATTACTGAGTGATAACATATTGGCGACTCCGCTGAGGAGACTAACATTTTCTTCAAAAATATTTTACAGGTTTAGATCTGATCTATCATGGTAGACAGTGATCAGATACACAAAGGTTAAAATCATCCACCTGGCGACTCCAAATCAATTTCACAATCAAGACTCCATTGGAGGAATGAACCTGAAAGCACAATATGGAAAGATCAAGCTTTTAACTTGGATTACAATCCAAGACATCATGTTCTTTCTCATTAAGAAAGTTGTGCAATGTATATTGTATTTTAGAGAAGATCTAGTAGTTTTTAATTATTTTCCTTTAAATATTGTAAATATTAATTCTCCAAATCCCTTCAAGCAGTTTTCTCCTGAATCTTATGATGATCATTTTCCAATTAAGAAGCCTCAAGCAATCAAGACTTATCTTACAATTCCTGTGCATATTCCTGTACCTTGTAAAGTTCCTGATAGATATAAGCCCCTAATTTTACCTCCTATACTCCATGATTTCCCTAATAACTATTACAAATTTCTTCCCAGGTTTGATGGAGAAAATAATAACATCACTGCCCAAAAACATATTCAAGGTTTTGAGAATTATCTGGACCTATTTGAGATTGATGAAGATGATGTTAGAATCGGAATTTTTGCTCTTTCTTTGCAAAATAGAATAAAGAGTTTGTCAAAGTTTTTCTTGACAGATGGATAATTAAAGTCAATCTTTTTGTGATCATAGAAGAATATAATCAGTTAAAAAGACATCCAAATGAAACAATACAACAATTTTCTGACAGATTTAATCATGTTTATTATTCAATACCAGAAAATATTAGACCTCCTCATGATTCAGCTCTCTTGCATTATCCAAGTGCCTTTGATCCAGAAATTGAATTTCAGTCAAGAGAAAGATATTCAGAAACACTTGTACAAATGCAGAACATTGCAGTTGATGTAAAAGTTAATCTGCAAATAAGAAAGGAAAAGTTGAAAGCAAAAGGAAAGAAGAACAACATTGCAGAGGTAAAACTTGACATTTTGGTAAGTAAAACAGAAGAAATGATACAAAAGATCACTATGAAAGACGAATTTTTTTGTTCAAAATCACCATGAAGGAATATAAGAGGTTGATAGCCATAAACAAATTCCTGCTAATTCCAATTATCATAGATCAGAAAATGGATTTACAGATCAATATGTGGAAGAGGAATCTACCGATTTAATGTGTATGTTTGATGACATTTCTTCATTTAATGATTTTCCTGACTATGATTAATATGATGATAGTTATGTTCTCCAAACTCAAGCTAACTTTACAGAACAATCAGATGCTAGTTTAGACGATGAAAAAATGCATTTTTCAACAAATAGAATACAGTGATAAGCTAATGCAAATCATCTATGAGAGTTAGGAAGAAAAAGCACAAAATTTGGAAATAAGTGAAGGTTTTTTACCCCTTTGTTTTGCTTCATTTCAGTTTATTAGAAACAAATTTAAAATCATTAATAATAAGCAGTCTTTAGGTATTGTGATTGACAACAAAGAAGACAATGAAACTCTTAATCAGGATTCTTCAATTCCACAAGTACAGTTATCAAATTTAATTGAAACATCTGATCAAATGACACAAGAAAGTTCCATACCACTATGTTTTGAATCATTTCAGCTCTTAAGGAAATATGGTATAACATCTTTAAAGAAAAGGATGAGCAACTTGTTGAAGTTTATGAAGTTCCATGGAATCCTATATGCCATAGGTTGCAGCAATTTTTCCAAGTTTTTCATGATCCAATAGCGGATATGTTGGATATTGGATGCATTCAAAGCTTGCCTCCATTAACTATGAGTTTCAAAATCAAGATGATAAAAGTTTCAGTAGTCAAACATTACAATCAGTAGGAATATCATCACAAAACTTATCTAAAAAATTGCAGGGAGATAAAGATGAAAAAAACATTCGGTTTCATGGAATGAAGGCCATCCAGAACAGATATACAGTTGTTTAGATAAGTTAAACATTAGTGTATATATCTTGGAAGATCCTTTTCAAAAGTTTCTAGAGTCAACAAATGAAATCAAGTATTTCCTTATCCTCTTATTTGTTGACAAGTTTCTAATAGGTTGCAGAATTACAGTATTGATCATTAACAAGCAAATGCATAAAAATTTATCAAAGTACATAATGCTTGAATGGTTGCATTGGCTGTTTCATTTTATCTAACCAGTTGTTGGACAGCTGATTAGAGTAAGTAGGTAGGGCTTCAGCATATTTTAGTTTTCAGTTTTCAGCTATTTTTGAAATAATTCATTAATATTTGAAGCAAAGGAAAAGGCCCTAAGATATTGATGATTTAGTAGTTAGGTTTGAAGGTTGCAACACCTTTTAGTCTCAGATCAGCTTTTACTTTGCAAAAAAGGGTGTAAATTTCAGTTCAAGAGTTTCAGTCTCAGAGATTTTATAACAAATCAAACACACGTTTGGGATTGGCTCAAAGGATCAGGCTACTAGTCGACGGTGTTCTTAACATCTCACAAGGAGTCGTCATCCCCATGTGAAGCTGTTGTTAGGGTCCTATAAATATAGGATTCATAATTTTGAATTGACTCTATTAAAATCTTGAAATTTTGTACATATTGTTGAACCCTTAGTTAAACTAAGAGAGGGGGGGGGGTGAATCAGTTTAACACATTCATGGACTTTTAAAACTTTTCATTAAACCTTATTTACACCTTCATTTCATGTCCAACTTAATATGTGAGTAATCTTAGAATGTGAGCAGTAAATATTAATACAATATAACAGTAGACTTAATATGAGAGCAACAAGTATTAAGCAGATGATATAAATCAAATCAACACATAAACATCATGCACAGAGACACCAGATATAAGTGGAAACCCATAAAGGAAGAAAACCACATCTTATTATTGTTGTGATGCAAAGGAAAGCTGCAACTCCCTCTCACCACTGCTTTTCTACAGGCACCAACCTACAGGAGGCTCCAACCTCAAATCTGCAAGTTACAACTTTCAAGGAAGCACAAACTCCCTTCAATTTTCTGCAGGCACCAACCTACAGGAGGCTCCAACCTCAGTCAGCTACAACTGACAACTATCAAGCTACAACTTGATAGGGAAGCTCCAACTTCCTCAATTTATGAAACTGAATGTTTGCTGATTTACCTCAGATATCAGCTCTGTTTTGTAGCTTCTCTTTTTGCTTTTCTTTTCTTAATCTTCTCTGCCTGTCTCTTCTATACTTTGTCTTCTCTATATTTACTCTCTCTACTTCTCTTATGCATATCCAGTTGATATTATTTAAGAGTTCCTCACATGACTGTTTGTATTTCACAAGGAATTTTGAGTGAACAGTCATGACTCTTTGGCTTCTGTCTTCTCATTCCTTTATCCAACTCAATTTACAAGATATAACTGTAGGTATCAATTTAACATTACAGTGGGATATTTGTTCTCTTTCGGAGACTCGCCAATTCATCACAAACAATAAAAAATTTAATTACAACATTTACATTTTCAGTTACACACTTCAATTTCACTCAGCTTCTTTTCTGGATTTTGGCTTGACTGGATTTGTCTTTTCTGCTGCTGTTCCTCTCTCTTTCGTTCTTGTAGGCTCTCTTCTTCATTGCAATTTGTATAACTGTTGTACATATAACTGTCTTTTAATATCACTGCTGGGCAATTTCAATACTTTTAATTTCTGCAGTGGCAACCTTTACATGTTGAATCTTTGTCAATACACTTGTAAGGATTCAAGTCAACCTTCGACCTTTATAATAAATTTCAACCTCTGTGTGAAATACATTCAAAGTTCTTTGCCCAACCAAACCATAATTTGAATAGTTCAATATCCTGGTTCGTTCTTTTAATTCAATAAGGGAGCCTTCTTGATCCTTTCTTCAGGTTCAATTATTGAATTCATAGAATTAGATTAAGGAATGTGTTGACAGGCTTAGTACCAACTGATATAATAGACAACCCTTATGGGACCAAATACCTTTGATATTTAAATAAACACGACAGTTATTATTTCATTTCGAGGGCTTCCTTCACACTTTTAATTCATTTAAATGCCAGCGCCCTTTGAACATATAAACCTGCATATGGATGCATTATATAAGATTTGATATTTTATATATATATATATATATATCAGCACATATATATGTTTCGGACCTTGGGAATTTTAAATATATATCTCGAGTTTTAATTCAATTGAACCGCTTATAACATACCTTTGGCTCCGGGCCCACATATACCATTGGCGGAAATTCAATGGAATACATATGCCCGTACCTTTGGTTAAACTTCGTGCCACTTCTGAACGCGATCGTCGTTCAATAAACCTTGCTCCAGATCGACGGCTTGTATCAATATCGCACGGGGTCCTCAGCCAAAGATTAATGCGCAATGGCACGCAATGAGAGCGGTTTTCTATATTCGCTCAGGGGCACGTGTCAGATCCTCTATGGAATCGCTGCGATTTCATGAATACCGCTTGCCCGTCGAAAGCGGTGCGATAAAAACCAGAAACCCGCTTTTACTGTTCATTCTTCGTGGTTCCTCTCCTTCGCTCAAGGTTCCATCCGCCTTTATTATTTATGAGTTCCGCTCACTCTTCAATGTATTATTATAATTAGACTCCAGGTTCCGTTACTCCCACTCCAGACCAGAACAATGCGTTTAGTTACAAATAGGGCTCCGACTTAAATCTGCATCGGACTTCTTTAGAACGAGGGTTAAACATACAGATAATGACCATGGTAATCTCAATTGCGCCTCCCTTCCGGGATCATAACGTCGTTGCTTTCACAATTCCCTCTTTCTTATGCAGAGCGCACACACAATCACTCATTCACAGAGAGTATGGTTCATTAGTCTTCTGAGGGGAACAGGAAATTCGCACAAACCGATCCTACTAGGTTCTTCACTACAGAATTGCCACACAATCACTCGGATTTCCATACCCTTGCTTATTGGACTCGGCTCAATTACATAGGATCATTCATCAAGAACTCATGTGTTCACACAGGATTTAACTCGTCAAATGCACAATAATACTGAATCAATTCTTCACATGATTCGACCAAGAAGACATTCAAATAGGGTTTAACCCCATCCAGACACACTTAATTCAAAGACAGTTCTTCCATAACAGATATATATAAATACAGGCGATCAATCTCAAAAGCAAATTCTTGCAATTTCATGACAGGCCAGAAATTCAATTCAGTGGCCATTATCCTCCTACTCTGTTGCTGAAGAAGTTCTCTACCTCAATTCACTGCCTTTGCTGCCTCTGTTCTCCTTGACTGATGCTTCTCCTTACTTCTCTTTTGCTATCTCTCTTTGTCTCTGTTTCCTCTGATGTCTCTGCTGCCTTTCTGGTGCTCCTCCTTTGTCATCTCCTTTGCCATGAATGACAACATTTCCAACAGTCTCCCCCTTTGGCATTGATGGCAATACTCTTCCTCTGATTGCCTTATAGAAGCCCCTTTTTGCTTTTCCTCCCCCTTTGACATCAATGGCAAGGGTTGTTCATTTCCTAGTTTGCTTTCTGCATTTCTTTTTTCTGAGATCTTCTGACTTTGTACCGTGCTTCTCCAAACTTTGGATTAAATCTAAAATTCTGACCTTGTAGCCTTTTCTTTAACTCTTTTATGTTGGGTGTATTCTTTCCAATGTCCATAATCCTTTGACCCTGAGGACCTGTTTCATGTTTTCCTTGCTGGCTTATCTCCCCCTGGAATGATATTTTCGTTTATGTTCTCCCTCTGAAACTGTGCTTTCTCTTTATATCAGAGAGTAGCATCTACAGATACTACCCCTAGTCTATCTCTCAAATGTTCAAATGGTTCTCTAGCAAGAGGTTTGGTAAATATATCTATTGTTTGTTCTTTTGTTGGCACATACTCCAGCTTTACTATCTTCTGAGCCACTTGCTCTCGGAGAAAATGATACTTGATTGGGATATGCTTAGTTTTTGAGTGAAGCACGGAATTTTTAGATATACTTATAGCACTTGTATTATCACATTTGATTGAGATAGGTTCATCAATGCTTACCTTCATGTCTTGGAGAGTTTGCTTCATCCACATGACTTGTGTACAACATGATGTTGTTGCTATATATTTTGCTTCTGTTGTAGATAGAGAGATAGATGTTTGTTTCTTGCTTAACCATGCCACCAGCCTTTCTCCTAGATAGAATGCACCTCCACTTGTGCTTTTCCTGTCATCTACACAGCTGGCCCAATCTGCATCTGTGTATGCTGTCAAAGTGAAGTTTTTGCTTTTAGGATACCAAAGTCCATATTGTGTTGTTCCTTGTAGATATCTGAATATTCTTTTTACTGCCAGAAGATGGTTTTGTTTAGGTGTTGCTTGATATCTGCCCACTAGTCCTACTGCTAGCATGATGTCTGGTCTTGATGCAGTCAGATACAACAGACTTCCTATCATGGATCTGTAGAGTTTTTGATCTATATCAGCAAACCCATCATCAGAACACAGCTTGCATCCCGTGATCATGGGAGTTGACACAGGTTTGCAATCCTCCATTTTGAACTTTTTCAACATTTCTTTTAAGTATTTTTCCTGTGAGATGAATGTGCATGTGTTCTTTTGCTGAATTTGAAGTCCTAAGTAGAAACTGAGTTCTCCAATCATGGACATCTCAAACTCTGATTTCATCTCCTCAGCAAACCCTTTTGCCAATTCATCTCTGTTGCTTCCAAACATAATGTCATCAACATATACTACAACAATCAAGAGTTCATTTTCATGGGCTTTTATGTATAGATTGTTGTCTACTCCACCTCTCTTAAAGCCTTGTTTTTGCAAATATTTATCTAGTCTTGAGTACCAAGCACGAGGAGCCTGTTTCAGTCCATAAAGAGCCTTTTTCAGTCTACATACATAGTCTTATTTGTCTGTTAATGAGAAGCCTTTTGATTGTTCCATGTAGACTTCTTCTAAGTCTCCATTCAGAAATGCAGATTTTACAACCATTTGATATACCTTGAAGTTTTGGTAGCATGCAAATGCTAGGATCATTCTGATAGCTTCCATTCTGGCTACAGGGCCAAATGTTTCATCGTAATCAAGTCCTTCGATTTGTGAGTATCCTTTGCAGACCAGTCTGGCTTTATTCCTGATTACTTGTCCTTGCTCATTCATTTTATTTTTGAATACCCATTTTGAGCTTATGACATTTTTCTCAGTGGGTCTAGGAACTAATTCCCAGGTATTGTTTTTCTCAATTTGGTCCAATTCTTCATTCATAGCATTTACCCAAGACTTGTCCTTGCTAGCTTCTTCAAATTTCTTTGGCTCTATTTGTGACAACATGGCTATCTATACCTCTTCAGTTTGTTCTGTTAGTTGCCTTCTTGTTTGGACCCCTACTCTCTTGTCTCCAATGATCTGTTCTTCAGGATGGTTTTTCTGAGTATATCTTGAGGGAGCTTTAGAACTCAGCGCTGTATCTTCTGTTGTATTGCTTGTTTCTTCATCATCTTGGTTTTCTTCTTCATAGTTGTCTGACGGACTGCAGCAATCTGTATCTCTTGTATTGTTTGGAAGTTCTTCATCAAATCTCACATCAATGCTTTCTACTATTTTTCGAAGAGTCTTGTTGTAGCACGTATACCCTTTGCTTTTGGATGCATATCCTAGAAATATCCCTTCATCTGCTCTAGCATCAAATTTTCCAAGATTTTCATCATTATTCTTTATGTAACACTTGCTTCCAAAGATTCTAAAATGTTTGATTGAAGCTGGTTTCCCATGCCAAAGTTCATAGGGAGTCTTATCACTGCTTGGCCTTAAGTGAGCTTTATTAAGGATATGCACTGCTGTGTGTACCGCTTCTGCCCAGAAGGTTTGAGGAATATTATTCTCCTGCATCATGGCTTTGGCAATTTGTTGAACAGATCTGATTTGTCTCTCTGCTACTCCATTCTGCTGAGGTGTCCCTGCAATAGTAAATTGTTGTTTTATGCCATATTCATTGCATAGATCTGCAAAGTCATAATCTGTGAATTCACCTCCTCTGTCCGATTTGATGCATTTTAGCTTGCATCCTGTCTGGTTTTCAGCTAATGCTTTGAATATTTTGAATTTGTCTAGAGCTTCCGATTTATTCTTGAGAAATGCAACCCATGTCATTCTGGAGAAATCATCGATTATTAGCATGAAGTAGGATTCTCCACTTGGTGTTTTAGTTCTTGTAGGTCCACACAGATCCATGTGCACAAGTTGGAGTGGTCTACTTGTTGATAACTCATCTTTGGCCTTAAATAATGTACGGGTCTGTTTACCCAATTGACATGATTTGCATATGGTATTAGAAGGCCTTTTTATTTCTGGCATAACCATGACTTCTCAAGTTTGCTAAGATGGCATGCTTCATCTTTCTCCTTCACGATGTAAACATTGCTCTTTGTTCGAACACCTTTGAGCAGAGTCTTACCTGTGGTGCTTAATCTGACTTCACAGTCTTGTGCTCTGAAAAGAACTTCATAGCGTTTATCACACATTTGACTGACACTCAGCAAATTTGCTTTCAGCCCATCTACAAATAGCACATCTTGGGCCTTACCTCTGCCATTATCTAAGCTGACTGAGCCCTTTCCCTTGATTTTTCCTGATTTATCATTGCCAAAAGTAACATTGCCAGATTTCTTTTCATCAAGAGTTATAAACTTGCTTTTATCTCCTGTCATGTGTTTAGAGCAGCCACTGTCCAAATACCATTGACTTTTCAAATCTTGAGCAGTTAGAGCCAAGTCACATTTATTCACCTTCTTTATCCACTGGAGGCACCCTTTTGTTTGGTATCTTTTGTGAGGTGATGAATTCCATCTTCTTAGAGGACATTCGGAAGGTATATATCCAACTTGATTGCATACACAACATTTGATCATAATTTTTGTAGAATTATGAGTATGAATAGAATTTCTTTGATTCATAAACTTCCTTGAGGTGTTAAACATCAATCTTTGTCCATACTTTCTACACTCAATGATTTTATGACCAAATTCCTTACAATAAAAACAGTAACCATAGAAACTATTTGCATACGTGATGTAAGGTTGTCTCTTCCATTTGTTTGCTTGAGGCAGTCTCTTCAATGTTTGCATCTTTTGTTGGTTTGAGTTACTCCTCGTTGCATGGCAATATGCAGCAACGTGTCCCAGCTTGTGGTAGACATAACAGGTGGCATTCTTCACAGGAGGGAAGAATCTCCTTTGATGGCTTCCGAATTTGACATATTCAGAGACATATGTCCCTTTCTCTGTTGTCTTAGTATTTATTGCCTTCTTTGTTATTAGAGGTTTCTTCTGATCTCTGTCTTCCTCATTACAGGTTTCTTCTTTTGTAGGAATTTTTTGAGCTGCTTCATCATTCTTCTTTGCTTTTACAAAAATAATCCCTTTGTTTTCTTTTTCTTTGCTTTTACTTCATTCTCCTTCATAGCCTATTCCAGTTTTTATCATAGGGGATCTTTGAGCAACCAGAATTTCATTCAACTTACTAGAGCTTGTTGTTTGAGAAGAACTTATAACCACTTTCCTTTGAGCATTTTCTAGTTTATTCCTGAGACATACCACTTCTTCTTCCAGCTTCTCTTGTTCTCGGGTTCTATCCTTGATTTGCAGAAGTAACATGTCTTCTATCTTCTTGGCTTCTTCAAGTTCTACCTTCAGCTGCATGAGGACTTCTGAATTCTGTTCTTCTCATACAAACTTGAGGAGAATGTCCTTTTGTTTTCTGTATTTCAGCTTGAGTCTATCGATCTCTTCTAGAGCACTTCTTAGCTCCCCCTCAAGGTCGACTTAACCTTCTTCTTCTTCATCTTCTAGCAGGAGACCTTCAAGTTCTTCTATAGCCATCAATAAAAATTCAGAGGTTCCATCTTCACTTGAGAGTTCATTTGGGTCTTCAGATGTACTGCTGTCTTGTTGAGCATAGAAGGATTTTCTGCTGAACTTCTTTCCTTTCTGCCAGTTCTTTGATGTATTTTTCTCTGATTCTTGAGCCTAAATTTTTACTTTCTTGTGAGGACACTTAGCAGCATAGTGTCCAACTCTTCCACAGTTAAAGCATTTGAAAGGAAGTTTACCTTTGTATTTACCTGAACCTCTATCCAGTTTATTGACAAAATTTGCCTCTTCTTGATCCGAGCAAGAGCATATGTCTTCCTCTTCTTCTTTCTTCTTTTCTGTTTTAAAAGTTGCCTCCCTTGTACTTGGCTTCTTCTGTGGGAGCCTCATCTCATAGGCTGTTAGATTTCCAAGTCGCTGGTTCATGGTCAAGGTCTCCCAATCAGTTGTTTCTTCTATTGCAGACACCTTGGGATTAAACCTGGATGGAAGAGATCTTAGAATATTTTGCACAATTATACTTTCTGGCATGGTTTCTCCAAGAGCTTTCATATTGTTAACAATTTCTACAATTTTTAGGAAGAAACTGTCAATGTCTTCATCATCATTCATTTTTAAGTTCTCATACTGGGCTCTATAGACTTGAAGTTTGGCAGTGTTTACTTTCTTGTCTCCTTCATGGATATTCTCTAGAGTATCCCACATCTCTTTGGCAGTGTCTTTGTGCATTACTTTGATAAACTCTGCTTCACACAATCCATTCAAGATGGCATTCATGGCTTTTGCGTTAGCTACAAAATCTTATTTGGATTCTTTCTCCGAGTCAGTTGCCTTTGGGGCATATCCTAATTCCACAACACCCCAAACTTCTATTCCTAGAGACATTATGTATGTCCTCATCCTGATTTTCCAGAAAGCATAATTTGCACCTATAAAGAAAGGGGCTTTATTGGTTGAGCATCCTTCTTTACTAGCCATCCTGAGAACCTAGAATCTCCTTTCAATTGTTAAACTGGTACAAAGGAACCCGCTCTGATACCAATTGTTGAACCCTTAGTTAAACTGAGAGGGGAGGGGTGAATCAGTTTAACACATTCATGGAATTTTAAAACTTTTCATTAAACCTTATTTACACCTTCATTTCATGTCCAACTTAATATGTGAGTAATCTTAGAATGCGAGCAGCAAGTATTAATACAATATAACAATAGAATTAATATGAGAGCAACAGGTATTAAGCTGATGATATAAATCAGATCAACACATAAAAATCATGCACAGAGACACCAGATATAAGTGGAAACCCATAAAGGGAGAAAACCACATCTTATTATTGTTGTGATGCAAAGGAAAGCTCCAACTCCCTCTCACCACTGTTTTTCTGCAGGCACCAATCTACAGGAGGCTCCAATCCTCAATTCTGCAAGCTACAACTTGCAAGGAAGCACCAACTCCCTTCAATTTTCTGCAGGCACCAACCTACAGGAGGCTCCAACCTCATTCAACTATAACTGACACCTATCAAGCTGCAACTTGATAGGGAAGCTCCAACTTCCTCAGTTTATCAAACTGAATGTTTGTTGATTTACCTTAGATATCAGCTATGTTCTGTAGCTTCTCTTTCTACTTTTCTTTTCTTAATCTTCTCTGCCTGTCTCTTCTATACTCTGCCTTCTCTATATTTACTCTCTCTAACCTCTTTTATGCATATCCGGTTGATATTATTTATAGAGTTCCTCACATGACTGTTTGTATTTCACAAGGAATTTTGAGTGAACAGTCATGAATCTTTGGCTTCTGTCTCCTCATTCCTTTATCCAACTAAATTTAAAATTATAATGATATGTACAAATTTCCATGCTACAGTGGGATTTTTCTTCTCGTTAGGATACTTGCCAATGCATCACAAACAATAAAAATTTAATTATAACACTTACATTCAGATTTTCAGTTACACACTTCAATTTGACTCAGCTTCTTTTCTAGATTTTGGCTTGACTGGATTTGTCTTTTCTGCTGCTGTTTCTCTCTCTTTCATTCTTGTAGGCTCTCTTCTTCATTGCAATTTGTATAAATGTTGTACATATAATTGTCTTTTAATATCACTGCTGGGAAATTTCAATACTTTTAATTTATGCAGTGGCAACCTTTACATGCTGAATCTTTGTCAATACACTTGTAAGGATTCAGGTCAACCTTCAACCTTTATCATAAATTTCAACCTCTGTGTAAAATACATTCAAATTTCTTTGCCCAACCAACCCATAATTCGAATAGTTCAATATCCTGGTTCGTTCTTTTAATTCAATAAGGGAGACTTCTTGATCCTTTCTTCAGGTTCAATTATCGAATTCATAGAATTAGATTAAGGAATGTGTTGATGGGCTTAGTACCAACTGATATAATAGACAGCCCTTATGTGACCTAATACCTTTGATATTTAAATAAACCCGACAGTTATTATTTCATTTCAGGGGCTTCCTTCACACCTTTAATTCATTTAAATGCCAGCGCCCTTTGAACATATAAACCCGCATATGGATGCATTATATAAGATTTGATATTTTATATATATATATATATATATATATATATATATATATATATCAGCACATATATATGTTTCGGACCTTGGGAATTTTAAATATATATCTCGAGTTTTAATTCAATTGAACTGCTTATAACATACCTTTGGCTCCGGGCCCAGATATACGATTGGCGAAAATTCAATGGAATACATATGCCCGTACCTTTGGTTAAACTCCGTGCCACTTCTGAACGTGATCGCCATTCAATAAACCTTCCTCCAAATCGACGACTTGTATCAATATCGCACGGGGTCCTCAGCCGAAGATTAATGCGCGATGGCGCGCAATGAGAGCGGTTTTCTATATTCGCTCAGGGGCACGTGTCAGATCCTCTATGGAATCGCTGCGATTTCATGAATACTGCTTGCCCGTCGAAAGCGATGCGATAAAAACCAAAAATTTGTTTTTACTGTTCACTCTTCGTGGTTCCTCTCCTTCGCTCAAGATTCCATCCGCCTTTATTATTTATGAGTTCCGCTCACTCTTCAATGTATTATTATAATTAGACTCCAGGTTTCGTTACTCCCACTCCAGACCAGAACAATGCGTTTAGTTACAAATAGGGCTCCGACTTAAATCTGCATCGGACTTCTTCAGAACGAGGGTTAAACATACAGCTAATGACCAGGGTAATCTTAATTGTGCCTCCCTTCCGGGATCATAACGTCATTGCTTTCACAATTCCCTCTTTCTTATGCAGAGCGCACACACAGTCACTCATTCACAAAGAGTATGGTTCATTAGTCTTATGAGGAGAACAGGGAATTCGCACAAACCAATCATAAAAGGTTCTTCACTACAGAATTGCCACACAATCACTCGGATTTCCATACCCTTGCTTATTGGACTCGGCTCAATTACATAGGATCATTCATCAAGAACTCATGTGTTCACACAGGATTTAACTCGTCAAATGCACAATAATACTGAATCAATTCTTCACATGATTCGACCAAGAAGACATTCAAACACGGTTTAACCCCATCCAGACACTTAATTCAAAGACGGTTCTTCCATAACAGATATATATAAATACAGGGGATCAATCTCAAAAGCAAATTCTTGCAATTTCATGACAGGCCAGAAATTTAGTTCAGTGGCCATTATCCTCCTACTCTGTTGCTGAAGAAGTTCTCTACCTCAATTCACTGCCTTTGCTGCCTCTGTTCTCCTTGACTGATGCTTCTCCTTACTTCTCTTTTGCTATCTCTTTTTGTCTCTGTTTCCTCTAATGTCTCTGCTGCCTTTCTAGTGCTCCTCCTGTGTCATCTCCTTTGCCATCAATGACAACATTCCAACACATACCTTTGCTTTCCGCAAATGTATTCCCAAATTAAAAAATGAAAAGAGAGTATGTCCTAAAAGAATAATCAAAGGACAAAAATAAACAAAGATCAAAAAAAAAATTAAATATGAACCCCATCAAAAATAGATCATGAAAGTGTTGCAAGTTTAAATGCCACGACTTTAGTTTACTTTTTGCAAATCAGATTGTGTACAACTTATTAAAATGCCACAATCCATGATAATCAAACAACTCAAACTTGATTATTCATGCTTTAAATTTCATGTTGATAGATAGAGAATAAAGATCTAGCCAAACAGTTTAATTTTGGCAGATAAATAGCTAAAATAGAGAATAATAAGGAGCTCAACAGTTTAATTTGAGCCCTTGGATGAAATAAAGTTAGAATTAGATAGTTTCTTGTTTTAAAAAAAAATGAATAAGGGTTTCCAAGCTCAAATGCACCCATGTAAATGAATAAAAAATGCTAAGGTAGTTGATGGGTAGGCAAAAGCAGTTTCACAAGGCATAGATAAACATCATTTGGTATATTACTAATTTCCCTCCCCACAATGTGTTCCAGTACTAAATTCTTCAGTCATAAAGACTCAGAGCATTTCTCTGACTTTTGGTGGGACCGAACCAACATCTTAATCACTGATTGGCACCAAGGTATTGGATTCCACCTCATTGAAACCCTTCCCCTTCATAAAAAACCCTTTTCCCTTAACATCACTCATTTTACTCTACTAAAACCCCTTTTTCTAACTTAAAACACATTTTACTTAAGAAAGGTAAAAATCCCTTAACTAATTCCCCTTTATTCCAAAATACCCAAAAATAGTTTTATCCTAAGTATAAATGCTAAAATGATTATGTATCGGAAATCACAATGAAGAATTCTACCCCCGACATCATATTTTACACTATGCTTAGTGTATTTTTTCATTCCCGTAGATTCATTTCATTATTAACATGCTAACCTAATGTATTAACTCCTTAATATATACCTTTCGCCTGTATTTATATAAATCCCGCACATATTACATATCCCAACCCGTATTTTAATTTTAATCCAGAGTTGTAATTCCTCACGTGTTATATAAATCCCTCATCCCATAGGTTAAAAATGTTAATACATTAACCTCCGCCAATAATATACCCCGACTATGTATTAAAACTTTAACTTTAATACATAAATCAACCCCCGCACCATTGAAATCTCGAGCCCCACACCTTTTTGACCAGCAACTCCATCGCATCATCTGCTCCGTCCGATATCCATGACTCAGATCTAACGGCAGCTATTCATTATCGCACATCCAAAAGCACAATGGATAACCAACCCCAAACCTTGCAAAAAACGTTGTTTTCAAAGTTTCTCTCTCCGCTACGTGGCCTATTTCTATTTGATTGGACCAACTGAACTAATACTACTTACCACCAATAAGCCATGCGAAAACCGCCTGGCGGTTTCTCCCTCCCCCATGCCAAAACTACTTATTCATTTGATAAGACCGCCATTCAATTGCATTCAATGTTAAATAAAAGCATATATAAGCCGCCCTTTCACAACATTTTACACCATTTTCTGTTATAAATCTGCATATAACGAACATTTCAGCCCCAAAAATGCTACCAACTCTGATTTAAAGCCTAAATCAAACAAAAATCCCACCAATTGGACTGCTACAAACATTGAAGAAGACATCCAAACACTATAAGGACCAATAAAAGCTTCTGAAAGCTTTTTGCAACCCCAGAAACCCTACTGCACATCAAAACTTCAGTTTTCCCAGGTTAGTAGCAAAAGGAGAAATGGGATAAACCGTTTAATACTAGTTAAAACTGTTTACTCCTAAAAAACTTACAAGGAAATGAATTTTAATGATGTTCCTTAAAAAAAGATTCCAGGCAGCAAAACAAAAAGAAATCATTTATGCAGAGAGAGATAAATTTGCACAGTGAATGGTAAAAGTGAAATAAGAATTCACAGTGACAGTGAAAACAAAACAGTCAAAGAACATCAGAGTTAAAGTGTATCGAATAAAAGTCGAAGTGGAAGTCAAATCAGAGAAATCAGAGCAGTCAAGGTAAAACAGTAAAAGTAAACAAGGAGGCAGTAATGGTTCAACAGAGATGAAAACACTTTTACCAGCAACAATGAAGTTTATCTGAAGTAAAAGTAAAAACAGTTAAAAAAACGAAAACATTAAAAGATGAAAACAGAGCAAGAAGGTACATTTTCCAGAAATTCCCTGTTTAAGTCATAGTTTTGCAGAAACTGTTGTGGCCAATCCAAGATGAATTTTGAAAAACTGAAGGAGGTTTACGTTCCTAAGAAGCCAATCTACAAAAACCTATCTCACGTTTTATATAGGTATTTGTTGACGGGAAAATCTGTCTGGCCAACAGTAGTGGATCTCCCCGGTAGAAAGTCCCAATTAGACCTTGAACCGTTTGGAATAGGAATCCCATCCGGGGTGTGAGTCCGGCTACCGCTTAAGTCGCCTTCCCTTTCGTCTCAAAAGAACGCGATTGAACCTGC